>CM024965.1:21005601-21294008 GCA_014282245.1 Rhododendron simsii | reverse complement strand
ACTTTTCTATTCCATTCTATTCCAATTCAATTATTTTAGGAAATCAACAATCAATATTTTTCACGAATTAATTTAGGAATTAATTGAAATTTCTGTAACTTAGCCTTATAATCCCTGTGGAGCGATACTCAGAATATTTGCAACTATTCATTTGAGTAATAGTAATTGTTTCGTTTTATTAGTTATATTTTTCATACGACAACGCCACGATCACCGCTAAACCAAAAAGTCTAGGTCGAATGGTTTGACCGACGACCATATAAATCACATAATGCGCCTGCATGAGTTTTAACGAAAATAGATCGATGCAACTTGCGAGAGTGTGTTAGAATCTTTTGGAAACATCTCATTGTACAAAAAATTCTTAGAAGTGAGAATTGAAAACAGAAATATGCGAAATCCAGAACCTGAAGGGATTTGTCTAGTGGGGTTAAGGTTTGAGACTCAGATTTGAAACCTTTCATTTGCTATCAACTTCTTTAGAGCTGATCCATATAGAGTTTCTCTATACTAATGCTCGTCGCTCGGTCCCCCACGATCAGTACTCAAGGTACGCGTAAATCGGGACAACTGAATAAAAAAATAAAAAATTTGGAGCGAAAATTCAGGAGTGACAGCGAAGGAACATATCCGAAATTGCGTGGCCTTCAGGTTTGAGCCTTTGAGGTGAAGAAGGCAAAAGCCTATCTCTTCCCAATTCGCCTTCCAGCTATGAAACCGACGTGGAGTTAATCCATGTCCAACCATTGATACAGTTGACTAAGTTTAGTCCAAAATGGAGAACCCCATTTGTCAAACCAGATCAGTCCAACGCGGACCTTTACACGCCATGCCAAGACTGCTAACTAGAAAAACTCAAACCGCATTCACCATTGTTTGACAAATTGATTAACACGAAAAACAAACCTTTTGTAGTTCGTACCTCGCAAAAATGGGTATTCCCCTGTTACTCGTATTCTACACCATTTTCATCTCTTTGTTTTCCCACACTGCCATTGCAACAAACAGTACCTTAACCCCAGCCCAAAACCTCACCGACGGCCAAGCCTTGGTTTCCCCCAACCAACGGTTCGAGCTCAGCTTTTTCAGTCCGGGAAATTCGAAAAACCGTTACTTGGGTATACGCTACCGCAACCTCCCCCTCACGGTGGTTTGGGTGGCTAACAAAAACCGCCCGATCACTGACGCCTCCGGCCACCTAACCGTAACCGATAACGGGGCCCTCGTGATAAAAAACGGGTCTGACGGTATAGTGTGGGACACCAACCGGACGGAGGCGGGAAATAGTCCGATTTTGCAACTGTTGGATTCGGGCAATCTAGTTGTGAGAGAGAACGAAAGCGGCGATTTTATTTGGGAGAGTTTCGATTACTTATCGGACACGTTGTTGCCGGGCATGAAGCTGGGGTGGAATTTGAAGACGGGACTTAACAGGGTCATGAGATCCTGGAAAAGTAATGAGGACCCCTCGGATGGTGAGTTCAGTTTCAGCCTCGACCCGCCCGAGTCGCCGCAGCTGATTCTGAGGAAGAACTCGGAGAACCAGTACAGGTGGGGGCCGTGGGACGGAGCTAGGTTCAGCGGCAGCAACGAGTTGAAAACAAACCCGGTTTTTACACCGATTTTCACCTCCAATTCTGATGAAATTTATTACACGTATCAAGTGCTGAACGACTCTGTTTTGTTCAGGTTTTCTTCTTTTCGTTTCCCTTTTTTCTGTATATAAAAACTTGATCAGAGCGAGAAGCTTATTTAGAAAATGAGCCTTGCACGAGCACAAAAACATATTTTGAATGATTAACACAACGGATTATGATTTTGACACTCTAAAAAATTGATGGAGGGGTTTCAAAACTGGATTATGTTGATATACAAAACTCCGTCAATTTTTGGAGTCTCTCCGTCAATTTTTGGAGTGCTAAAATCAATTTCCTAACACAACATGCATGGTTAATGAAATTGTGATCATAGAGTTGATTCTTGACGGGTATTAATTACCAAAATACATCATTGGCCGTCATTTTCCCCATTGCCTTGTGATCAGGCCTTCCCGTGAGCAGGCTAGCAAGCGAAACGGACAACAATGCACCAACCAGTGAAAAAAAAAAAAAATTAGACGAAGGGTGCCTCTGTTAATTTATGACCAAGCAAAACACCTCTATTTTGGAAGTAGTCAATGTTAGAAGTCTTAACAATGGCGTACCTCTTTCGGGTTCCGTGGGTACTTGTATAGAAAGAGATATTTGTCCTCCAAGCACCCATATCTGGCTTGTGACCCACCTAAGCCACTCTGGCATACACGTGGAGAGTACCACATAGTAATGTCACATGATACTCCGAGAATACCCAATAATTGGCGATGGTAATTCTTTAGCGTTTCCGAAGTTGCCTACATGGTACTCGATCCCAACCATTTACTTAGCGACAAATTATCTGATAGAGATATACTCATTCACTTTTGTTGAGTGTTTGAGAGACAATGAGTGCCACATGGCAATGCCATATTATACTCCGGGAACCAAATAATTGGCTGAGGTGCTGAGTCCATGAGAATAACCCAAATGGGTCTTGCGCCTTGCTGTTCAGCCCAAGTCCATGGGTTATCTCCTACTCTCGCTGTGCCACAATTTAAACTCTTGGGAGATTGGTCTAATAAGTCTAACACTTCCCAACCCACTCAAAGCTTAACAGGCTTCTTTCAATACGATCCAGCTTGGTAACGAGACGGGCTGTGCCTCCTTCCTTTTTTCCAGCCCTTCACAGAAACTGCGTAGGACTGAAACACGATGCCTTCTGATTAGCATGTCTTTAAAATCTACCTTTTACCCACTTGACAAGAAGATTGTTCCTCAGCAACAATTTTGTTCTTATTTTACGATATTGTTTTGTAATATTTCTAGAACTTTTCTATTTTCTAGCTAACCGCAACATATTGTCCAGGTTTGTGGTCACGCAATTGGGCTTGGTCCAGTACTACACATGGCGGAACGAGGAATGGGTCATGATGGTGACCCTTAACCGAGACTATTGCGACCGTTATGCCATGTGTGGTGCCTATGGAAATTGCTACGATGATGACGTCCCTTGCCGGTGTTTGAAGGGCTTCACGCCGAAATCACCACAAGATTGGAATTTGTTAGATTCGTCAGGCGGGTGTAGGCGGAAACATGAGCTAAATTGTAGCAATAATATTGGAGATGGGTTTGTCAAGTACAGTGGATTGAAATTGCCTGATCGTTCTGTTTTGTGGGAAAATTATAACCTTGAGGAATGTAGAACCGAATGCTTGAAGACGTGCAATTGTATGGGGTTTACTAATATCAATGTGAGTGGAAATGGGCGTCAATGCGTGGTATGGTTGGATGAGCTGATCGATATTCGGCATTTTCCAGATGGTGGGGAGGAGCTTTATATACGAATGGCACGCGCAGAATTAGGTATGTACCTCTTGTCGATTTTATTGTATTTGTTTCTTACAACATGTTAATTAGTGTTTAGTTATGGACACGATAACATGTCTATAAGGTCACTGTATTCTTAAATGACATATTGAGGTCATCGACATGCTGGCGACAAATATACGTATAGGACACGCCAAGTGATTGTGTTATATCATAATAGAACTTTAGCAGGGAACACATCTGGGATATGTTAGGCACACACGTGTCTCTCTAGCAAGGCATGTTTAGGGACATGACTGTGTCACTTCATAATACTAGAACTTATTCCAAAGGATTAAAATTAGGTGAAATCACATGGACACCCCCTCATGTACACGTTTTGGACACGGAGACCTCCTAATGTTTAAAATCGTTCATTCAAACCTCCTCATCTATAAAAAGTTGGCAAACTATGTTAACAAAATGAGGGGAAATAAAGATTCTACCCCTTAAAACTCGCCCATACTAACCCCCTCATTTATAAAAAAATTGTCGACTCTGATCCCTTTATCTTAACAATCTTTTGACATAAGAGTGTAGATTGGCTAACTGTTATAGATTTTTTTTTTTTTTTTGGTGGGGGGTTGGGTGGGTTGCTTTTGAGCATTTTTAAAGGTTAGAAGGTATTTGTGTTCAAAAAGTATAGATGATGGGGTCTTCATGTAATTTTATGGTTTCACCTTAAAATTATGATACTACCTTTTTGATGGAACATCTCCTGATTATGTAGAACAATGTTAGCTAGTTTATTTTTGTTAAGACAATGCTGGTTTCTATGAGTTGTGGTTGTTGGTGGATGCAACATTCGTATTAATAACAATTAAAAATACATGCGCACATAAATATAGTATCTATTCGATTTTTGTCGAATGTCTTGTTGTGTTTATGTTCCTATTTGGTTTTGAAATTATTGTGTCATGTATCTATATTTGTATCTACATGCCTCTTTAGGAACTTTAGAAAAGGTAGGTGTTATAAACAACCAAAGAGGCAAACGAAGGCAAGAGCATACCCTCGAACCTAGAACAACATCAAACAAACCCTGCCCTTAAACTAGGAACAACTAAACAAAGAGAAGAAGAAACAAGAAATATAGGGGAAGAGGAATAACACCACTGCCCCAAAATCTACCCAGGCTTGAACACAGAGTTGGGCACTTCCCAAGACTCCAAAAGCCTAACATTACCCAGGTGTGACCGTGGGAACCACATCATGCCAACCACACAAATAGGCACGAACACTAGCTACAATATTACCAAGAATCACTCTCACTCCACACCTTTGAGCTTGGAAATCATGTTGTTCCTTAATTTCCCACCCCCCCCCCCCCCCCCCCCCCCCCCCCCCCCCCCCCCCCCCCCCCCCCCCCCCCCAGATGTGGTAGATGGCAGCAGGAAATTAACACCAGCTTAAAGATGGTACATCCCACAGAATTACCACTACAGGGAGTAGAACCCCAAAGCATTTCTTCCTGCAAATTAAGGAAGAGGAGACCAAGAAATTCAACATTTCAGCAACAAACTGAGACCACACAGCAGCGGAGAAAGGGCAGCCAAAAAAATACTAACGTGATCATGGGACTCCTCACTAGCACCACACAAAGCGAGAGTGGGAGACTTTAGGGCGGAATGACATTCTTGCCCATTTCATTTGGGTTCTAATTGCACGTGACAAATTTTCCGTCCAAAATGTTTACGGTGTTAACGATTGGACGGAATAGGAAGCAATCGAAAACTTGAGGGGATAAATTTGTCAAATTTATGGACGAAGTAGATAAAATATATAGATAATTTATGGGATAAAAGCAACAAAAAAAACCTCATAAATCAATCAATCAAAAGTATAGCGCACTAGCCATAATTTTGCCACAAAAGGTACGTTTTCACATGAATAATGAATAACTATTTATAGCTTATTGCATAGGTCGCCATTGGTCAATTCAGCATTGGGTGGATTATGATGAGATGATGATGTAACGCGGTGTTAAAATAGTAGTAAGATTTTAGACGAGGAAAGTAGGATTTGTCTGCTGTTAAAGTTTGACAAATCTCTACTTCAATGCATAATTTAAGTCATTGCCTACCGGAAACACCCTTAATAAGTACTGTATTATGATATATTGAATACTTTTTGTTTCCTTTCTTATGCTACGGTAAGCATATCTGATATTATATCATGAATTGTGAATTGAGGTCTATTGTATCAACGCATCAAGCCATCAACTCACACGGTAAATATGATTCTATGAAACAGGATTCACTACGGTTGAGTCCGGAGTAAATTAATTTTTGTTAAAGATAATTGGTATTATTTAGTTAACTTTTCTTTATAGCTTTTCATCATATTTTTACATCACACCTTCTGTCTTGAACTAGTGTGAGATTTTAGAGAAGTAAAAAAAACTATAAACCAAAGTTGAAAAAAGTTTATGTAAAACTATGCTAAATACACTAAAAGATAGAGAAAATTGTATATTTTGAACTTTTTTCGTCTCAAGTGACCTTTTATTCGACTTTTGGTCATTATTTTTTACTTCGTAAATTCTTTTCGTCAAAATGAACGAAACAAAGGGATTTTTTTTTTACCGAAATCTAATAAAAATTAAAGGAAAATGACCAAAAAGATCATGGATCTAGGTTTTTGTCTGGTAGATTTTGATCACCTACTTCAATAAATTATAGGTTTTTCATTTTTCATCTAAAAAACATGGGGAGTAGCCAAAGTTGATAAAAAAAGCATCTTCATCCCGCAAAATGGAGATGTCCTTTTCCCTTTTTGCTTTAAATAAATTACTACAAATTTTACGGAGAGTAGTCAAATCGATTTAATAGGGTAAACATCTCCATCCCGCAAAACTAGGATCTCCTTTTTTTTATGTTTCTAAGGATTTGTTTTCCCCTTTTAAAATCTAAGAAGATTTTATATTCGCCAAAAGGTAAAGTTAGATTTTGAGATGACAAAATAATTTAGGATCGACATTAAATAATGATGACATACATTGAAAGAAACACAAAGAAAGGTAACGAAAACCAATTTACAATGTTAATCTCTTAAATGCTTGAAAAATAAAATTGATAGCTGAAAAACATATGTACATTTAACACCTCAATGAAGAAAAAAATGTTAGACATAAAATTAGCAGGTGCGAAAAATCATTGTCGCACAAGATCTCCACAATATTGTCCTTCTTGGAACCTCCATTTCCCTATCGTTATGAAAAATTTGTTTGTTGGTCTTTGGGCATGCACCATCACGTGGAGTCCCAATGTACTTATTCACGACACATAAACAAAAATATGTAATGGATAAGGATACGTTGAGGTACCACCACCAACACCACTGAATAATTACTTACACACTTATTTGGTAATATTGGCCGAGCACTGTCACATGGTAATTTCTTGGCCGAGCACCGTCACACTGCCACCAACACGACACGACTGAATATAATTACTCATCATTTAGAGGCTTTTTTTCACTATTATCAACCGATGTTAATTTCTTGATTAGACAAGTAAGGAATTGGAAAAGGCAATAATAAGATAAGCTTTAGTAGGTGACCAACTCTTGACTTACTGAGACTAACCTTTACCTTTCCGCCAATCCCACTCCAAAACATTCCTCCATTTTGTAAAAAGTTAAAAAGAACAACAAGGACATCCATATCTCCAACTATTATTTTGATACTTTCCAATCAAAACACGTGACTCAAGTGCATTATTGAGACAGCTAAGTTCGCAAAACCCCCCATTTTCATACTGTTTAGGAAGATGAGTTCAACAACAAAAATAAAAAATAAAAAATTAGGTTGAAGAAGATGTAAGAATATGCTTCTTAATTCATACGCTTCTTTAGATTTTGATGTGATAAGTATCCTGGCATACCTCAACTAACATTTAAGGGACCACCACCGTTCACTAGCAAGGGGTGCAATTAAAAATTAATTCCCGAATGTACCGACACTATAAGGGTTGAAAGCACCTCCTAATTTCATACCTAAGACCTTAAAGGCAGCAAATGCTTCAGTTTAAGATATTGAATATTTTATCATGTGTGTATTTGCGTGAGAGTGTGTGTGATGAACTAAGGGTATTTTAGTCATTTGCATGCCACCCAACCATTTTTTTGTTGTCAATCGATAGAAGAGAGAAATCATTTTACATCATATATGAAGTACAAAGTACAAATCCGGGACACACATCAATTGTAAGAGTTCACAAAATAACCAAGTCCAACAACTCAACCAATATAAGAAATAAGCTCATTATAAGGTAGAAGCAAAAAAAGGAAGGAAAAGCCTTCTAAGGGAATAACACCCACACACAGGTGAGGAGATTCGAATTCCTGACCTCCTAATAAGATGCAAGAGTCTGGACAAACTAAGCTAGCCTCAATTGGTTCACCCAAGCATAATTTAAAGGGGGAATCTGTACTATAATTTCAAAACTAAGGGATGACAGTATAAATTCAGAAACCTCAGAGGATGTCTCTGATGTGAAAGGGCCAAAGTGTTTGATTAGCAAAGGAGGAGAATACGAATCGGAAAATCTCAAATTAACTAATCTCCTTGCATAATCAACGATGGTGATAGATAGTGTATTCCAAAAAACAATATAAAATCTATTGCACTCGAATGGTATCTATTTTTTTTTTATCAGCAAAAAATAATTGCATTAACTCATGACACGAAATACAGAGATAATAGAAGTTTGAGTACACTGGCCTGACCAGCCAAGACACTCTTCTCCAAATCACGCGGAGGAAACTGATTTAGGCCGAACGGTATCTATTGGCGTCATTATTCACCTCCAATTTCACTTTGATGACTTTATTGTCATTGGTTTCCATTATTCAATTTCCAAATCAGAGCCTTATCGACTTTTATTCTGGCGGATCAATAGACCAAAATCCAAGATGGAACATTTCTATTGGCGAAGCCCGCACACGAGCGGCAGATGAGTTAGTCGTCACTTACATTTAGAAATCATTCGAAAACACCTGAGTACTTGTACAAGTCCCATTCGATCAAGATCCAAGATTGTCTCTATAGATTCTAGAAATATGTAAAGGGCCAATGGGAATTGGCTTAGTTCCTAAAAGTACTTAAAATGCAATGGCAGCGGTTTCCACTAAAATACTTGATGCTTGAAATGAAATGTGTGAGCTGAAACAATAATTTTTCATTTTTACAAGTGGAAGTGGCCAGCCTTGCAACGTCAAAAGCCATGTTGTGATAGAAGTGAAACCACCTCAAACTTCTTTCATATGGAGTTGATTAGGTAGAAGTGAAATTACCTCAAACTTCTTTCATTTTGAGTTGATTAGTTAGATGTTGCTTTGTTGTATGGATAAAATAAAAATTTTCCTATTTCAAACTTATAAAGTGGATTTTGTGAAGATAGTTAGGTTTTTCGGATGTGATCAGTATTATAATCAAGTGGTTAATATAGTGTGAAGTAAAATTTTGTTCACAAGTGCCTTCAGGCATGAGCGTTCCGCTAGCTAAGCTCACACCTAACTAATGTCACTCTAAATTATATTGAATTACAAAATCATCGACCCATTCCTTCAGGCACGAACAAACACTAGTTTTTCTTTACAAAATACAAAGAAAAATTAGTCCGTTAAGCATTTTTTTTTTTTTTTCGCAAAACTAAAGCCTAAGGTAAACTAGCACAACGTGCACAAGGTTCCACCCGTAAGCAGAAGGGAAGCAAACCATAGAGATATCAAAGTAGAACCGTTATGGATAGGGGTGTCAAATGGATGAGTTTGGACCATATTGTGTAAATTGTTAGTGGGTTGGGTCTTTAATGGGTCATTGACCCATTTAGAATCCATTAATTATGAGATGAATTTGGGTTCAATTTGCCATCCCTAGTTATAGATTTCATGCCGAGGTGAGCAATATTTACCTGCATAGGTGGGTAAATAAATTAGGACTCCTGTTAAAAGAAAAAGGAGAAAATAGAAATCCAGTGTGACCGTGTTAAATTTAAAAAGCAATCCAAACATAAATGGTTCAAGTCCTAGAATTTTTGTAAAATCTCGATTAATGAATGATTAATGACTTTGTTTGTTATCACTTATAAATTAGATTATTAAATTATAATTGTTTTGATTATTCACTTAAAAATTTGAAATCAGTTGAATGGTTAATTGCACTACACTTATATTTAGATACATTCTAGATTTTAACAATTTTATTTTTTAAGATTGCACTCTGTTCAATTCTTAAAAAACAAGAAATTGTTTTTGAGATGTACTTTGAGAGGGGGGTGTAAAAAGTCTAATTATTCCGTGCTCCCAGAGCAAAGGCACGTGGTACTCCGGAACATTCAAACACCAAAACATTTTCATATGGTCCATGAACAAAGGGACTTCGTGTTCAACACTGTGCTGTGCATCTCCGAGCTGTCGGATCTTATCTCGATAACCAACGATCAAGAGCCGTTTATTGTCAAGATGAGATCTGAGTCGTTAGATGCATGATCTTACAGTTCGAAAGTGCGTAGCACGGTACTGCGCACATCACTGTACAACACCATCCTCCAACGGATGAATAAAGTCTATGAGCTCTACATAAATGTGCAGTATTGGAATATCCGGTGCATGCGGCCTTGCTTTGAAACCAATGAATAATTACAGAAAATTTATACAAATGGTCCTCCTAGTTTTATTCGAGTCTCGTTTTCGTCTTCTAAGTATTAATTACGACTCTTTTGACTTTCAAATTCGGTTTTCGTATCAAATTAGTCCAATTGATAACTTCTGACAGCCAAACTGGACGGAAAAAATTAAATTGATGTCAGTTTGGACGTTACAGTTCATACTAAATTGGTCCAATTGATGACATCTGCCCTCAATCTGATTTTTATTTCATCCAATTTGGTTGATAGACGTTATCAATTGTATCAACTTGGTACAAAAACCAAACTTAAAGGTCAAAAGAGTTACAATTAATACTTAAAATACGAAAATAAGACTCGTGTGAAACTAAAAGGATCATTTCTATAAATTTCTCAATAATTACCTGTACGAAAATCATTTCCCATGGTGATATGCATTTACTACAATAAAGTTGCAAACAAATTGGGTGTCCGATCTCCTGTGTTCACAAAAGCCTTGTGTCTCGGCTGTTGAATTGTGTGTTTTTTTAAAACTATTTTAAATTCAACTGTCCAAAAATCTCTCAACATAATAACAAAGTTCTCACCAGAGAGAATCCTGCCTCTTTATAGGTCCTTTTAACTGGAGCCGGGGGGGCTGCTCCCCCCCTTCCCGCTCCCCTTCCTGCAAATCCCCCTCTTTTCGGGCCCACTCCGGATCTCGCTCCGAATGATCGGAAACGTTCACTTTGTAGAGCTCGTCGAGTAGAACAACCATGTAAAAAATCAGCTTGATTGGATATCATTAAGTGCCTGATCAGAGCCCATAAACTCTCGGTCCATGGGTTACAATGGATTTGATTCAGTGTTTCGGATCCATTCTTTTTAAAATAAAAAGGTTCCGATCAAGGACTTAATGATATCCAATCAAGCTGATTTTTGACATGGTTGTTCTACTCGACGAGCTCTACAAAGTGAACGTTTCCGATCATCGGAGCGAGACCGGAGTGGGCCCGGAAAGGGGGGGGAGCAGGAAGGGGAGCGGGAAGGGGGGGAGCAGCCCCCCCGCCTCCTTTTAACTTTAACGTCTTTGTCGCCACACCAGGCAATCACAAATTAAGCGTCTTTTTCCACCGTACTCCATTCGACTATTCTGTCTCGTTATTACTCCCTTAAATCCAACTATGATCATCTTTCACCCTCACTAATCACACTCTAATAACTCTTTCTTACCATCTCCATCGCCTCCATCGTTTCCACTTTCCGCCACCACTTCCGGAGACAGGACTACCCACCACCCACCCACCACCCACTAACCAAGCAAGAACTCTTTTTTCTAAGTGGGTATCCAACATTCAGGTCTCGTACTTGTTTCTTCTCTCTAGTACTTGGTTTGTTCTTGTATTTTACTTCATCGGTGCAAGATTTGGTCCTCACTGGACCATTGCTTGACGGACTATAACCCTTGAAACCCATTAGAAGTTGAAGCTAAGAGGGTTTTTACTAAAGGCCACTACTTCACATTGCAATCCTTTTGTACCCTTTATTCTATGATGGTGAGATTTTTATAACCTAGTTTAGCTTGTTTGTGTTTATTGTGTTAACAGCTTAGTCTATAGTTGCTTGACAATTTGATTGATGTAAGTGTAACGATCGAATCTTGGTTGATGAGGGTAGGTTTGTTTTGAGGCTATTATATGTTTAATAGAAGCAAAATACGTCGTTTTATTTACCCAAAAAAAAATACGTTGTATCTAATAACTTCTGTTTTGTCGGATACCTGAACAAATCCATATATACTAACTTGGGCTGTATGTGCTTTTTGATTTGCCTTGACACAGCCTGTTCAAAGCTTGGGATAATGGAGAAGAGGTGCGTTAGGTAGCTTATAATCAGACATCTTACTAACGGGAGGGTTTTAAAAGCCGAGCTGTGTAAATTGTCAATAATTTCACGTTATGTCCCTTGATAGAGGGGAATGGGAAACGGGGTCAATATATCTTACTAAAGCAGTTTATGTATTCACAATTTTGTTTGATTTGGTTGGTTATATATGCAAGTGATGAAGGTGAGAGAATAGCTTGCCTACATTCAATCAAATTCGAAATGAATGACTGCCACATGCACACTTTTTCTTTTGACCTATTGAAATGTTGAGTAGAGTAGCTGTTGGTCTTTTGAATTCATCAATGGTCAGCTGGGGCTGTAGCTGGAATTTTAGACCTTATCGTATAACTTTTTAGGATACCTTGTTATGCCCACACTTTGGTCAGATTTGGATTCTATCAGAACAACTTTGTGCCAATGGCATGGTAGAGGTTTTGCGGCACTTTTGCCCCAATTCCTAGCTCACTTCCTATGCTAATTGGTATGACTTTATTGTTCTGTTCATGCTGTTAGAGTTTGGGTTGTTGAAAAGATGATATATTTCATCAAACATGACACTCATCTTGGTTCATAAGTTGCATTTTGTTTTTGGTAGGCTTCACTAGAAATATTATAAACTTCGTGAGTAATGTAAGTTTGGAGTTAGCTTGAGGGTCGAGCCTTTCCCTTGTCTTCGGTGGTGATGTTATGAACTCTTCAATGTGACACTTTCAGGAAGTTTTTTCGTTATGTTTGAACCAGTTTGAGTAATCCTATAAGCTAAACTCACACATGGGATGGTTTTCTTGTTTAATAGGTTCTTGTTTCTGCTATAGTATTTATGCATTCCCTTAATCATCTGCTTGTGTCTGGATAAGCTAAATCCTGCACTAGCTTACACTGATTGCTATCATGTCGACAATTCCTTTGAGCTTTGGCCCTTGCATCAAAGAAAATCATCTGTATATCTTTAATGTGGCCACTTGAAGTGTATCATGGTATCACACCCAATGGGGTTTGTCTCCCTAATACGAGATGTTTAGTGTGCATGCTTCCTGTTAAATGTCATATAATGGAAATATATTGGCTGATTCTTTAATTTTTGCATTGAAAGGCATTCCAAGAAACAATGGGACAGAATTAACTTATCTCTCAACTGTGTTGTTGAGTGGCCAGAATCGATTGCTGATGCAAAGAGGAAAAAGAAAATGGTGGTGATTGTCGTTGTTGTGGTCTGTACAGTTTTGGGAATGTTTGTCTCAGCTACGATTGGCTATTATATTTGTCAGTTAAGGAAGGCAAAAATCAAAGGTAAAACAACTCTACCGTTTCCATTATTTTTAGTTGCTTGATCTAGAAGTTCAACTCTTGCACCTAACTCCTATTTGGTTATGGACTTTTCTCAATAAAAAAAAGAAAAAGAAAAAGATAGTGCTTTTGAGTATCTTTCTTACGATTTGCTTCCCTGATCCTAATCACTGGGTACATGGTACTTAATCTAGGAAGTGCTAGTCGAGCTTCATTTGGTTTCATTTGTTTATAGGAATCTTTTCCTACGTTTTTTTGATGAATAGATAAATTAATTTTTTGAAGTGAACTGCACTTGGGTGTGCATTGGCACTATCTCAATAGCTCCTTGTTTATTGGGACATAAAGCTTCTATTATTTTCTTTTCTTTGTCTAACAAATTTCCTTTGCAGCTGAACAGGAAAAGAGTTTCTTCAAAGTTTCTAATGAAGAAAGTCAAGATAATGCTTTTGAATTACCTATTTTTGATCTGAGTACCATTTCCTCTGCGACTGAAAAATTCTCTTCCGGAAAAAAGATAGGACAAGGTGGTTTTGGCCCTGTTTATGAGGTAAGTTCCTTTCATAGTACATTTCAAGCTGAAGAATAATGTAGATGAGATGGAACCAGATGGTTTTTCCTATATTTATAGATTTTTTGTCATCCATTTTTCCTTCTCGTTTAGTATCCTAGGCCATTTCTACCCATCCTTTTCTCCGTCATTTCTACCCATCCTTTTCTCCGTCATCCTTTATTACTCCTAAGGCTTTGCCTATGATTTCGTAGGGTGTATTGCCCAATGGTCAAGTAATAGCTGTGAAGAGGCTCTCACAGAGTTCTGGACAAGGCCTCCTGGAGTTTAAGAATGAAGTTATTTTGATTGCAAAACTCCAACACCGCAACCTTGTTAGGCTCCTGGGGTGCTGCATTCAAGGAGAAGAAAGGATGCTTATTTATGAATTTCTGCCCAATAAAAGCTTGGACAACTTCATATTTGGTATGGCCACTATCTGAACCCATCATTTTAGAAGACAATAAACTACATTAAATTCTGAATTTTCCTTGTTTACTTCATGGTTTTCTCCTTAACCCTGAATAGTTATCACAAAGTTTTTGAGTTTTGCCTATCCTTCTAGTTGGAGGGAATATGTTAAAATAAATTGTTTACCCTTTTCGTTAGCTTATCCTTTTCTTCTTCAGTTCTTTTATCACCTCACATTATTTAACAACAGCCAGATTTTATGCATGATGGAGGTATTGATTAAGAAAAAATGTTTTAACTGGACTTTGGTATTTTCATGCCCAGATCGAACAAGAAGAGAACTGCTGCCTTGGAAACAGCGCTTCAACATCATTGCTGGAATTGCACGAGGACTACTTTATCTGCATGAAGACTCAAGATTGAAAATTATTCACAGGGATCTTAAAGCAAGTAATGTTTTACTAGACAATGAGATGACTCCCAAAATTTCTGACTTTGGCATAGCAAGAATTTTTGGAGGAGAGCAAACAGAGGAAAAGACCAAGAGAGTAATGGGGACATAGTAAGTTATCTTAGCATATATACCGAAAGCATTGATCTGCATTTGTAAGGAAAAAAGTTCAACTTTCTCTTGGTGCCAAATTTCATCTCGATCGAAGGTCTGTAGATCTCTTATCCCGAGAGTTCTTCGAAAGTTATGTCCATACCAAAAATTGTGATTTCGTGGATGAAATAGCTCTTGATCTCCAATCGATTGTAATTTGGCTTTGGAAGAGTATGTAAACCAGTGATCAGTTTCGTGAGACTTGATGTTTCCAAATGTTTATGCTTTCGGTATAAAGTTTCTTAG
This sequence comes from Rhododendron simsii, assembly GCA_014282245.1. Classification (NCBI taxonomy): domain Eukaryota; kingdom Viridiplantae; phylum Streptophyta; class Magnoliopsida; order Ericales; family Ericaceae; genus Rhododendron; species Rhododendron simsii. The sequence goes on along the minus strand of CM024965.1, from coordinate 21,278,975 downwards.
TTTTGCTGATTCTAAGAATGTATTTTTGGCTTGCAGTGGTTATATGTCTCCTGAATATGCAATGAGTGGTCACTTTTCTGTGAAGTCAGATGTGTTCAGCTTCGGTGTTTTAGTCATAGAGATAATAAGTGGGAAGAAAAATTGGGGTTTTTATCACCCTGATCATGACCTCAACCTTATCGGGCATGTAAGTGTACGACTCGGTTTGAATGTTAGTAACCTCCTTTTATAGCACAAGTTTCTATGTTTAAAACTTGCCATGCTATTACTGAGACACTGAATTTGAATTGGTTTAGGCATGGAAACTGTGGAATGAAGAGAGTCCTCTGGAACTAATGGATGTAGTATTGAAGGAGTCATTTTCAGAAAATGAAGTGGTAAGATGTATGCAAGTGGGCCTTTTATGTGTACAACAACGTACAGAAGACAGGCCAACAATGTCGTCTGTCGTTTTTATGCTGAGTAATGAAAGTGCAGCTCTACCCCAACCGAAAGAACCTGGTTTTTCAGTGCAAAGCTTTTCCTTGAAGGTTGAATCGGCATCAAGTGGACAAACTTCTAGTACTGCAGCTACTGCTAATGACATTACGATCACAGCATTGACCGGACGATAGAAGGATTAATGCGTTCAAGAACTTCCACATTCTGTGAGTTTACGATTTCCTATTGTACGAGTGTTGTACAACCCATAGGATTTTTGAGCAACTCTATGAAACAGTAGATAATGGCGGCGTCTTTCCCTTGTATAGATTCAGTGTGTCAGAATACTAGAATGCTGTAACTATAGGTTTGTATAGATTCAGTGTGTCAGAATACTAGAATGCTGTAACTATAGGTTAGCTTAGCTCACGTTAGGCATTTTGGGTCTGTTGGAGCCTTGCAAGTACATTGTTGAGTTCACTCAACTCCTTTTGGAGCGGTTCTATATATAATTCCTTATCATTTTGTGCTTCCTACTTTCTGCTACTTGCTTCTAATTATCCTGGATTCTATTTTTCAAGACACACAATTCTAATGTTTCTTAATGAGACGTCGGGAATAAATAGAACTAATGAGTTTCTGGTAAAAAAAACATTTGGGGTTAATTTTTCTATTGTCAGGACTAAAGTACGTGGAAATGTCTATTTTTTGGTTGTGTTCGAAAGAGCAACTTTCACCACACACGCAAAGAAGCGCAAAAGCAAGAAAAATAAATTTCAAGCTTTTACGCACCACGAAAGCACAAGCGCGTGCAGAGGCAGAGTCAGGATTTACTGTCAATGGATTCAACTACCTAGGGCCAGATATGGTTTGTTTTTTCTACTTTGATGATCAAAATATTGCTATCAAACTAAAAAGGTAAACATTCATGGTAGCTATTAAAATTATACACACTATAGGGGTATTTTCCAACGGAAAGGGGTCAAGTGACCCCACTTACCACCACATACCTCCGCCCCTGAGCTGTCTGTTCACTAACACACATACATAAACTTTCACATCAATTATAAAGTATGTTTGCTAGCTCTGCATTTTGCCGAGTTACGGCATGCATTAGTAAAGGGCTTTAACATTAAAATAAAAGATAAGGGTGAAAGGTTCTTTTGATGGCCGAAAAAGTCAAATAAAAATACGAAGCCATTTATTACATCAACTGCCTCAGTTATATTCGTAATCTTGTAAGATATAAATACATCCCTGTTAACTATGGACAAACTAACCGAAGTACTTAAGTTTCAAAATTCAGAGGTTGTGTTCACACCAGCAAAACGAATAAAGCTATACAAGATAACAGATAGTAGTGGCGTTTACATAGTGGCTGTTGTTGGTGGGGTGGCCATTGATACATCTTCAGGAACAAGAAGATAAGAATTCATATCCCTTAATGTTATTGCCATTTTGTTAGACAAAAATCTACCCTTTTAGGCGAGTCACTAATTAAATAGCTATTAAGACTCTATTTATTTATGTCTCTTTGTAATAATTAATGAGATTGCGAAAATGCATGCAAGAGATTTCCATAATCTGCTCATTAATGAAATTACTACTTCCTAGATAAACTTTTACAAGACTCTAATGCTCTGGGCATAATGCAAACTACACAAGTGCGGAAACACAAACCATTGATTTGATTCAGGTTGGTTTGAAATTTCAACCTATTAGAGCTTTGTATCTAATATACCATTATAAATACATATCCTGCGCAATGTAGGCAAGATATTTATCAACCCATGAATTTGACGGTGGACTTAAAAAGCCACCTACCGATGCTTTAGGTCTCTCACAATCTGGATAACACCTGCACCTTGCGTATTACCATGGACCGCAAAATTAATCAATACTCTTGGAATATAACCAAGGCATATGCACGTTGTACTCCCCGATCAATATTGCCCTACGAAAGGAATTGTAAAAGAGTAGGCGCTTGGATTGCTAAAAAAGTTACACTTTTCAAATTTAAACTTACATGCCTATAACTTTTTCCCAAGAATAAAACTCAAGTATTAAAGTTGCATAACCATGATGCTTTATGTTTAGCTGCCATACATCCTTTTCCCTGAATATAAAGAGATGCATATGAAGAGTAACTGAAAGCTTTATCTTTTTACCTATTGCATCCTAATGTTACTCTACTCGGACAATTTTAACACTTGCTAGCAATATTTTAGGAGAATTGAAAATCTGTCGCACACTCGCGATATGGTTTACTGTAATTACCAAATTAATTAATCTATATCTGGCAAAAAGTAATGGTTGTTTCAGGATGCTATAATTGGAATTAGAATGGGAATCCTCATAGTTGATTTCTGTAGTTATTTTGGAGAGGATTTGGAAATATGGGATTATGGATGGGAAGAGAGGAGACTTGCGGGGTCCAGGGATAAGAATTAAGATTGTATGTACGATGAGATTAGTTATTCTATGTTTGCTGGAGTGGTATGAAGGGAGAACGGCTACCTGTTTTGTCGTTGCATGAAGAGGGAAGATAATCCAGAGGGGGACCGGCTCATATCACCTTCCATATAGCATTTGCTAATCCCCACATGGAGGACTAACCGAGATAGTAGTGATGGCCAATGGCTACTTCCTCAACTAATCCTGCGTAACAAACAACTGACTAACTGGTGCAGGGGAGCATGTGGGGTCCACATGCTCTCTGGTTCCTTATCTCTTCATTTTTATCATACAACCAAACTAGCCCTCTACTCAATGCCTATATTCACTCCAAATCTTCCACATGGTCCAAATTGGTGAGTAACAAATCAAAAGTGTCACTCATCGCCTACTTATACACCGGCCACGCTAGAAAGGTTAACCCTGCTTCTCTAATTGGCCTTTTTAAAAACTCTGCTTCTCTCTCCTTCACTGACATCAACACCTGAGAAAACACACATCCATCAACATCAAGACAGAATCTTCATTGGCAACCAAATGGGTTTTCTGTCTCTTTTATTTACATTCTATTTTATCAACATATCAGTGACCTCTTTCACTGCTGTTGCTGCAACAGACACCTTGACACCATTCCAGAGACTCAAAGACGGCCAAACATTAGTCTCTGGCGACCAGGGATTTGAAGTTGGATTCTTTGGTCCCCCTGACCAAACAAACATCAGGTACTTGGGGATTTGGTATAAAGACATAACACCCCTTACGGTGGTCTGGGTGGCTAACAGAACAAAGCCAGTAAAGAATTTGGACGCAGCACTTATGTTAGACTTCAATGGAGGTCTTGCAATTCAAGATCGTACGCATAACCTGGTGTTGCTCTCCATGCCTTCAAAAAATGCATGCGAACCAGTACTGCAAATCTTGAATTCAGGTAATCTTGTGGTTAGAGATGATTGTAATGGATATTTATGGGAAAGTTTTGATTATCCAAGTGATACGTTGTTGCCTGGAATGAAGATTGGTTGGGACTATAAAACTGGTCGAAATCGGGTGATGACATCTTGGAAAAATTGTGACGACCCACAATCTGGTGATTTTTCGTTTGGATTGGACACACCTAGATTGCCCCAACTTGTTTTAGAAAGGAGTTCAATCAGGGAATCTAGGTGGGGTCCATGGGACGGGGCACGGTTCAGTGGTACTAATGCCCTGTGGATTAATCCAGTTTTCCAGCCGGTGTTTTTGACAAATTCTGATGGTGTTCACTTCACATATAATGCTCTAAACAAGTCAGTTCTTGTCAGGCTTGTGGTAACCCAATTTGGTAAGGTCCAGTTCTTGACATGGAAGAATTATTCTGAAGAATGGGTTCCAATTGTTACCCTTAATAAGGACAGTTGTGATGCGTATGGATCCTGTGGACCTTATGGAATTTGCTATATTGGCGAACTAAATTGTCAGTGCTTGAAAGGGTTCACGGTTAATTTATCTGGAGGTTGGATGGATTGGACTGCTGGATGTAAGCGGAATTTTGAGCTGGCATGTGATAGGGATGGGTTTGTAGAGTTCAAGGGATTGAAGTTGCCAGATAATGGAACTGTGTGGGAAAATCTGGGGTACAATGAATGTGAGAAGAACTGCTTACAGGAATGCAGTTGTATGGCTTATACCTATTTAGATGTTTATGCAAATGGTACCAGTACCTGTGTTGTCTGGTTGAATGAACTGTTTGATATGCAGAGTTTTCCTCATGGTGGTGATGATCTTCATATACGTATGGCGCGAGCTGAACTAGGTATGTATCGTTGATTAATTTTCTCTCGAATTTACTGCTTTATGAATTTGATTGTATGCTAAATCCTAACAAATGCCATTTGATATAGCTGGACTGTGTATCCCTGAAGGAGCAAAAATATTCCTGTATCCACATGAAATGATCCAAGAAAATCATCCGATGGTCCCACATGGAAAGAGATTTGGGGGGTACAGATGACTTTACATCTGAAAAGGCCAAGCTTAGAAACCGTTATGATGAACTTAACTATAGTAACAAACCGTTGTAAGTTTTAATGAATTTAACAGCATTTGAAAGCCGTTTCTAACGAACTCAACCATAATAATTGATTTAATAGAAAGAATCTCCGATGAACTTGAATTCACGTACCTAATATGGACACGCGTGTAGATATTAGATCCATCTACCCTCCAAATGTTTGAATCAGAGAGATTTGACTTAATTCACAAGGTTGTCATTTTGTTTTTGTCGTATTGATATAAATTAAGTGTTTATACCGCATAACGGTCTGACTAGTAATCTCCATGTAACTTTTTTGCCATTGGATGGACATTAGGCTATTAAAAATCATCTTGAAGTAAAATTCATCTGATCATTTTGTCTATGCTGACGGTTGTCAGAGTCACACCTGGCAATAACTTGGCCACTATGAGCAAAGGCATCCAACACCCTAGCCAGTAGTGTTTTTTTCCCTTGTCTTTTTTTTTTTTTTACGAGGGCTCTGCTAGAGATTTATGTTTCCCAAGATTCGTATGTTTCTAGTAGAAGCATTTCTAGGCTTGAAACAATGGACTCGGATGTGCCTTTTGAGCTGAATTAATTCATGTGTTGTGGCAGTGCCAAGTTTTAATTTCTTTTTATGGACTTTCTTCTATTGCCCGAAGTGTATATCACGCGCCAAGAGACAATTTCAATATGCATAGCGTTTGTTCTTGTGCAATCTGTATTCAATTGAATCATGGTTATCTGGATCTTACTCTAGTATAACAAAATACCCATAAACAGTGTTTTTTTAAAAAACTTGTTTGGTTTGCAGAGTCGATTGCTTCTGCCAAGCTGGAAAAAGACCAGAATCTGGTCAGCATCATAATTTCATCAGCTGCAGCTGGGATGGCTTTGTTGGGTTTCCTTATTGCACGGTGTGTGTTTACAGTGAGGCAAGGTAAATAGTTCTTATGTGCACCACAACTGTTTTCAATTCCCTGCCCCCGCCCTGAACCCCCTCCTCCTCCCGTCCTTTGATTGTTTTTATCCTGCTTAAGTTTGCTGCGGTGACTGCCTTCGCTTAGTGAGAATATATTGTCGCTGTCTTCTACCAATTTTCTGATATATCATATATGTATATCAAGTTCCATTTATGAGCTATCGACCGGAAAACTCTGATATGTCAAGATTATTTAAGTTCGTGGATATAAGGCTAGAATATTCAGTTATACCATTTGGGTGTTCTTATAAAGCTTGTGGAATCCCTCTTGGCCATAGATAGAACCTTAAAAATTAGGTGAATTCAATTGAATACTTCTTTTCTTAATTAAGTAGGTTGCCCGCTGCCATAGGAAGGGAAAGTTTGTCCACTTTTCATTGCATTTTGATGGATGAAAAATTTATTCGCATTTATTTTCTGTTTAAACTGAATTCACACGCATTTTCATCCTTAAAGTGCAAGTCTTCGCAACAATGGGTTGCCTAAGTATTGAGGTAGTGACAAACAGATGAATAAGATGCATTATGTGTTACTTCATAAGACTACCTTCTGCGGCCTTATTCTGAAAGTTTTAAAAAGCCTAATTCATTTTTCACGAACAGTAAATGTTCCCCACTATGATACATGGATTTAGTTACGGGTGTCGCAATTCGGATATGTGCTTGTGTTGAATTTAATTCATTTTCATCTTTAGGACACAAAGACACGCCTATAAAAAAATTCTTCGGTATATTGTTTTCTTTTCAAAAAAAAAAAAAAGATGTTTACAAGATGTGATAGGGTAGTTAATACGTAGAGGAAGGGTTTCGTGCATAGGTCATCGTAAATTGAAATAGCAAAAAATATCTTTTGGGTGAATGCCTAACTAATCATGTCAGATACGGATCACATACCCTTATCCGAGTTCTGATATGGATACCTTACACATTGATAAGAGTGTATGTAACATAGCGTCACAGTGTACTACTGCTGCTGCTACTACTACCACTACTACAAGTAACTGTATTTTCCTCTCTTAGTTTCTTATGGATTTCCTTTGTCACAGGTCCAGAGAACTGCGAATTAAATTCATCTGGACGTTCCAATGGGAGCCAAGAGGAAAATCAGGAATTCAGACTATATAATATACGTGTCATTTCTGCTGCAACTAACAACTTCTCTAATGATAATAAGATTGGACAAGGTGGTTTTGGTCCTGTCTATAAGGTAACAAATTCCTTATTTTATAACATTTTGAGACTTCAGAACGTTCATCAGTTATTGCTGATTTTGTCTGATGAATTGGCAGGGTGAGTTGCCCACTGGAAAAGAGATTGCAGTAAAGAGGTTATCTAGGAATTCGAGACAAGGACATGAACAGTTTGAAAACGAATCCAGTTTGATCGCAAGACTTCAGCACCGGAACCTTGTTAAGTTGTTCGGATGCTGTGTTCATGAGGATGAAAGAATGCTAATCTATGAGTACTTGCTTAATAAAAGCCTGGACAAATTCATATTTGGTGTGGGATCTATCCTTAATACTTAATATTGTTCTTTACATGCCTTCCAAGGATCCTAATTTCCTTTTGGTATTTTTTTTGGTTAGCCAGGAAACAGGATCGTTTTGGTAACATTTTTCAAACATTGCAAAACCGTAATGGCAATATTAAAAGAATTCGGGATGCAAGAAAACATTGTAGTGTATATCTCTATTAGGTGTCGAAACAAGTCAATATTTCGTTACTTTTGTTAGTGTTTCTACATGTTTTGGAGCATTTTGGTTATGCTTCAGTGGGGCTACAGGAATCTAGGGATTTCACTATTGTTTCGTTTCGTTTCATTTTCGTAGAAAACAGAATTTTTTTGGCCATTTCTCCGGTACCAAAATCGATTTTGTTCCTCATGTTTTCATTCATTTATCTAGATAATAGACGTTTTGATTGGACTTTGGATTCTTTGCATTCAGACGAATCAAGGAAACGACTGTTATCTTGGGCTAAGCGCTTAGACATTATTCTCGGGGTAGCCAAGGGACTGGTTTATCTCCACGATGACTCAGGGTTGAGAATAGTCCACCGCGATCTCAAAGCAGGCAACATCTTATTGGATGGTGAGATGAATCCCAAAATATCAGATTTCGGTCTAGCAAAGATTTTGGGAGAGGAAAACCAACCGCAGGAAGAGACCATGAGAGTACATGGAACACAGTAAGTACTCATTCCAGATATCAGGGCTCGTTTCATTCACATTGCTATTGGTTCATTTTGAACAAATAAGCAACAAGGGAATTCCAGAATAAGCAAAACAGTTTAGCTGCTAATTGGTTATTTCTTATTTTCTTATCTTGGAGGCAGTTTTTAAACAAAATTATTTGCTTATGGTTTATTTGTAACCATATGCAATTGAGCCAATCAGGCCCTCAAACAGGCATTTTTCCAAACCCCAAACCGAACAAGGGCTTAGTGTAACAAGTTAAGAGTTCTTGGAATGCAGTGGTTACACAAACTAATTTGCTTATGGTTTATTTTAAGCCATCTGCAAGTGAGACCAACAGGCATTTCTTTATTGCAACTTAAATTGTTCTTGTCTTGGAATGCAGCGGTTACATGTCTCCAGAGTATACAATGCACGGGCAATTTTCAACAAAGTCCGATGTATTTAGCTTCGGTGTTTTGGTGTTGGAAATATTAAGTGGACAGAAAAATTGGGGATTTCATCACCCTGACCACGATTTGAACCTTCTGGGACATGTGAGTTACCAAACGACCATAACGTAATCTTTAACCTGACATTTTTAATATGCTAGACATTCCTTTGATCATTTTGGCAAGCTGAATTAGGATTGATTCAGGTGTGGAACCTGTGGAGGGAAGGAAAGGAATTGGAAATTCTGGATTCAGCACTGGAATTTGAAGACTCACTTTCTGAGACTCAGATGCTGAGGTGTATCAATGTGGGACTCTTGTGCGCGCAGAATGATTCAGAGTTCAGGCCAGCAATGTCGACAGTGATTTGTATGCTCCGGAACGAAAGCATAGTTCTGCCTGAACCAAAGGAACCAGGTTTCTATCCGGGAAGTGCTTCAGCTGGGATTGGCCCAGTTAGTGTCAATGAGCTAACTTGCACAACCTTAAGCGCGAGATAGACGAACAAGCCTACTTGGTGGTTGTTTCCAGAATCAATTTTGCACATCTAAGACTAACTTGTTTTTTTGTTCTCTCTTTCTTTTTTTTTTTTTTTTTTTCCCAAAACGAAAAAACTCATCATTTGATAGCTTTTCCTCAGTTTTTGAGAATCTGGAAAACGCATTGTCAATGATTTCTTTCCCTCAAAAAATTGGTCTTTTCAAAAAACATAATACTGAGAAATACAAGTTTGTGAATTACTTCGCAAAACTGATTGTGCAAACAACCACCAAACAGGAATACAACAACTACCAAACAGAAATATAACTCATACAAACCATACAGCTTTGAAGCAGTACGTATAGAAAAGGAAATCCTACTATATCATTTCCAAACTATAGAGGAAAGGTAGACATTCCTGGCAACCTATACGACGTCCGGGAGTTGGCCCTCCATAACTATAAGCCTTCCCATCTTTGAACCTTGTTGCTTACTACAGATACATGGACATGTTTCGGGTGATATTGTAATACATATTTGCATGAAGGATCTGTAAGGTTTAATTTGGTACATTGTTTTTCGGTTGTCGTGATTATGGAATTTTGTATCAGCTTAATGGTCTGGTAGATTGAGCTAATGGTTGCACACACAGACACACTCACACTCATACGAATTTAGGGGGCCTGCTGTAAGTGCGGCGCAAGCAGCCCTGCTGTGATACAGCAGGGGACTCATCCCGGGCCCAAAAGAGTGATCCGAACTGTATTTTGTTATTTTGCCTCCTAAAATGGTTACTAAGCTTCTAACGAAGAGTGTAAAAGTGCTCTGAATTCTGGACTTGAATTTTGTTTCACCCCCGGGAAAATGTTGGACATCTTATCTTCCGAAATGGGGGTGCCTGTTGTGCACATGCCATGTTGTGCACCATCTTGACCGTCTGTTCGGCCATCCGACGGTCCAAATCTCATCTCAGCATCCGTTCAGCCATCCGGCAGTCTGGATCTCACCTCGGCAATGAACGACCGAGAGCCGTTCGTTGCCGATATGAGATCTGGACTGTCGGATGGCCGAACGGACGGCCCATATTGTGTGCACAACACGCATGTTGTGCACTAGTGCTAAACACTGTTGCCTTGTGGAAACAAATCAGCTGCAATCAACTATAGAATTTGCTACAATGAAAGTGTGTTGTTATATTTCTGGCTTTTCATACAATATGTTCCTCTTTTGTTATTGAAACTCTGCTGGTCGGATCACTACTACAACCACTTCACCGTTGGCATATTGAGATTCAGATCTCTGTAGAAGCACTCTGAATGTTTCATGATTTCAATCGTGGGGCTAAGGTACATGTATAATCAACTCTACATTTCCCCACTAATGAAAGCACATTTTTCATTTCAAACGTATACTTATCGTCGCAGAGCATTTGTTTCTCGTCATAAAAAAAAAAAGAAAAAAAGAGTCGCCCTTCGTGACAAAATGAGGCAAGTTATTAAGCTATTTACTGATGGTACATTAGGATCACTTAACAAAACCATGGGATTAATTGGCTCATTTATTGTGTAGTTGATTCTTGTAATCTAATCTCTGATTAAGATAACAAAACCAATCAAAACCAAAAGTTGAATCGGGAAATAAGTATGACCCTTCTTTTATTGGTTGATTAATTTGGATTTCTGGAATCTATGTCCGAATTTCAATGTCAATTTTACGTGTAGGATATGGTGTTTTTTTGTTTTGTTTTTCTTGTTACGTTCGATACCATAATCAGACGCAAAATATTTTCAACTACTTTAATCCCATTAAGGTCTACACGAAACAATAAATTTCAAATTAAGTAATCAATCGTAGTTGGTTCAGACATGATTTTATTTGACTCGCTTCGGTTTGGTTTACTTCATCTATGGAGTACTATTTTTTTTTTCCCCAATTGCAATTAGGAAAATGGTAAGAACATCTACTGGGTCATCGTTAAGGTTGAGAAATTGTATTGAAATGTGTGAACAGTGTATAGAAGTGTGTGTACACACTTCTATACACTTAGCACACACTTCTATACACTTAGCCGTGTTCTGCAATTTCACTTAGGAAAATGGTAAAAATATACAATTAGCTGGGTCCCGCAACATGGGGTTCATGCACTTAGTCATGGGTCCTTCGAATGTTTGATTTTAGAGTGATTCGGAGCATCTGGTGCTCCCAAGCTACTGAATAATTAGTCTGACTTAATAGACCAGAGCATTGAAAACGTTATGTGGCGGTCTTCCTCTACCAACCACAAGTTTTTTTTAGTGAGGTGGGGCATATATATAGCTATCAAAATACTTGTCCAAAAGTTTTATAAACTAGAGTCTGTACAAGCAGGCCGCCTTCAATTACGAAGAAAAATGGTCTTCTGTTACAAAAACAAACACTCATTATTTCTATTTTCAATTATTCTTATTTCTCCTCATTACATTTATTTTCAATTGTTACTCTCGTTTCTCTCTCCACTCATAACCCTACAGAATTTCTCAAAAACTCATCCAAACACAGCAAAACACGTTTTTGTCTTACTAATTCAAATAAGTAAAACATGAAACATTTTCTGCTAATCAGTAGATCATATGAACCATGGTCCTTCCCCTCATCCTCCTCTCCCTCTTCACCTTTCTCTCCCTCTCCACCGAATTCACCGCCGCACTCGACGTGCTATCCCCGAACCAGACACTTGAGGACGCTGCCGGCGGAACGCTAGTTTCCGCGAATGAATCTTTCGAGTTAGGCTTCTTCTCTCCACCCAACTCTGGAAACCGTTACGTCGGAATATGGTTCAAGCAAGTCTCACTACAAACGCCCATTTGGGTAGCAAACAAAGACAACCCAGTAACAGATGCATCTGGTGTCCTCACAATAAGCCCCACTGGCAACATAATCATCACTTCCAACCAAACAAACCTCATTTGGTCCTCAAACTCAACAATATTATCAGCTAGTTCTGTTTTGAAACTCCTAGACACTGGCAACCTTGTTGTGGTCGATAGCAGTACAGGGAATTATTCATGGCAAAGCTTCGATCGCCCGTGTGATACTTTAGTACCCGGAATGAAACTGGGATGGGATCTTTCAAAAAACCATGAGTGGTACTTAACGTCGTGGAATAGTTTGCAAGATCCATCCACGGGCGATTATACGTACAGGGTGGACCCCCGGGGCCTCCCCCAGCTAGTACTTCGCCGAGGATCAACGATCTCTTACCGAAGTGGACCATGGGATGGTATTCGCTTCGGTGGAAGTCCTCCACTAGCTGCACTGAAACAGAGCCCCGTCTTCAGTCCTAATTTCGTATACAACACAACTTTTGTCTACTACTCGTTTGTTAACATTGAGGATACTATCATTTCAAGGTTTGTGGTGAACCAAACAGGATTAATTGCGCACCTCACATGGAACCAGGGGAGCGGCGAGTGGGTAGATACAGTAACACTGCAAGGTGATTCATGTGATGCGTATGATCTTTGTGGACCTTATGCGATTTGCAACATAAACGAACTACCAATTTGTCATTGCATGGATGGGTTTGTACCCAAAGTTCCAGTGGAGTGGAATAGGTTGGATTGGACAGGTGGGTGTGTGGCAAAGATAGAGTTGAATTGCAGTGTGGCTGCGGGGTTTAGGAGGTTTTCTAAGCTGAAATTGCCGGACACGTCCTACTTTTTGGTGAATAAGACAGAGATAAGTCGGGTGGATTGTGAGGAGGCTTGTTTGAAGAATTGTTCTTGTATGGGTTTTGCTCAAACTGATATTAGTGGGTGTGTGGTTTGGTCTGGGGAGTTGCTTGATATGAGAGAGTATTATGAAGGTGGGCAGGATTTGTACGTTCGGTTGGCTGCTTCTGAACTCGGTAAGTTCTTCACAATGAACAGTGTTATGGACACGTGTTTGAACACAAATCCTGACACACAAATTTATCCAGATGTTCGATGCACGTGGGTTCCCACATGATGCACTTGGTACCAAACTTTGGCCACATACGCATCTGGGTTGTGTTTGAACATCTGTGTCTTAGAGTATTTTTCCATCACAATTTAGCATTGCAAAAGATTTGATCATCCCTTTGAATAAAGCCAGCAATGCCATTCTTTCAGTATTGAAGTCCACAGGCATGGAACATGATTTAACAATCAACTTTATCACAAAATATATTTGCAAACTTAGCATTCAAAGTATTTGATCACCCTTCGTCATATCAGTAGTCCTTCGACGGAAGGGCCTAAATCAGCAAAGGGAAAATGTGCAGGCATTCCAGACAGCAAACACTCAGCATCCACTGCATATCTTTTGATCTAGCTTAATCAATATTCAATGACTTTGTAAAGTCGTGACTTCCATAGATGCTGATATTTCTGTTTGCTTTTCATTTTTGTTGTGTTGGGTACTTAAAAGGCTCCAATAACACCAAACGAAGGGCGTTGATCGCATCAGTAACGGTCATTTCAGGGGTTCTTGCACTGGGTTTAATCAGCTGGTGTGTTATTAGGAAGCGGAGGCGAATTACTGCCCAAAGGAGAGGTGATATATTATGTGTTCTCTAATACTCTAGTCTAATCTATTTTCTATTCAGAAATGAACCATTCCAAAAGTATTTTCCTAGTCACTGACGTAGTGGGATGCACACCATATAGCTCAACAATTTGTATAACTAAAACTCGGTGTTTTTTTTTTCAAGTAATTTTCCTTTTCAGTAGAGAAAATTAATGGAGTTTACTCAACAATTTTTTCAGTTATGTTAAATTAATTTTCGGGCCCTTGAAAGCAGTATGTCATTGATGTCTTTGGCCTACCATAGTGATAACACCAATCTTTGCACCATAAATTCTCTGATTTCTGTCGGACTTTGCTATATGATGTTCAGCCAAACAATGGAAAAATAATATTCATGAAGTAATTTTACAAGTAAAACTCTTACTTCCTTGAAAGTAAGTTGAAACAAACAGTGAGCCTAAATGATGGAGCTTTTCCTATTCTCTTTTGATATATCTAATAATCTTGTTCTTCACCAGAGGATATCCTGTTTGGGTCGCTATTGCCCTTATTTATATGCTTGAAATATTTCAGCTCAGGGACTGGAGACTGCAAGCCAACAGGTCCAAGAAAAAAACCGAAGTATTGCAGAGGAGGACCTAGAACTACCTTTATTTGATTTGACCACCATTTCAACAGCCACTAATAATTTCTCCTATGAAAATAAGATCGGAGAAGGTGGATTTGGTCCCGTTTATAAGGTAATTGCAAATGTTTCAAGAGTCATATAAACGGAATGCTCAGTTGTCATTCAGTTTAGCTAAGAAGTACGAAAATGTCAACCCGGCCTGGCCTCACACAATCTTATCTGATTTGTAAATGATTTCCTCTAGTCAAACAAACTAGGAAAACAATAAGGACATGTTAGGACATTAAAATTACATACGTACATTAATTTTGAACATTTATTTAGCGAGTGTTGATGTATTGTTATTCGTTCAAACATTCTTTTTGTTTTCTCTGTGGATTTCTACTACGTGTACACAACGTATCTATTTCTTAGTTTCGAAAAGGTTTTGCTTGCATGTCCAAGTTGTGTTGTGTCTATATTTGTATGAATCCTTCTCAAGCTAATGTAAGGGTTCATGATAAAACATAGGGTCAGCTCTCAAGTGGACAAGAAGTAGCGGTGAAGAGACTTGCCAAGACTTCTGGGCAAGGCATCAAAGAGTTCAAGAATGAGGTTATGTTCATTGTGAAGCTACAACATCGGAATCTGGTCAGGCTGTTGGGATGTTGCATTCATGAAGAGGAACGGTTGTTGATATATGAGTACATGCAAAAAAGAAGTTTAGAGTTACACATATTCAGTTAGCCCCTAAACCTTTGAAATCTTTTCTCAAGTTTGCTTGATGTATGCTGATGGGGCTGGCCTTGGGCTAAAGTCCAAGGTGCCATGGTTTTAGGCCCCCAAAAGTGGCAGATTTTTAGGGCCCTAAAATATGTAGTAGTCCTAAGTAGTATATACCTTAAAAAAAACCCATCCAAAAAGATAAAATAAAGGCCCAGCATGCATCCAATCAAAGCAAGGCTCAAAAATAATCAAAGGCATACTCGTAACCTAGAGAACTAAATGGTCCATTTTTATCAAAAAATTCATCTTACTATTTGGAATCAAGTTTTCCATAGTATAGATCATTGACAAGGAGGTTTTTGGTTTGCTCGGCAAAACAAAATTATTAATCGTTGAAAGTAATTTACACAAAATATTAGTAGAAAATAAATATACCAGCTTGTCCCATTATATTTACTCATGTCGTTTTATGCCTTGTACTTTTTTCATGCCCATACTTTTTTCGTGCTCTTGCTGTGCCCGTGCCACGTTTTTCAAAACAACACACCAACCACACCCATGTAGTGATTGGCGACACGCTTTCTTGACTGACTTGATTGATTATTATGGTTCAAAAAGAATGCATTCACCAACATATAGAGAGAAAGGGTTTAAAGAAAGAGGATTTATTTCAGTGGTTACCCCAACCAAATGCCTTAATCTTGCTTCATTGCAATCTAATTCCCTTCTGTTTTTTTAGGTGTTCACATGTACTAGGAGTGCTCAACGTAAAAAATATTATTTCTCCTTTTCGTAGAACAAGAGTTTTGAAGTTGGAAGCCATTAAAAATTTGTGCATGAACGGTGCCAATACACCAAGTGATAGATCAATTGTCCCGAATGCGGTTGGGGTTTTTTCATATTGATCAATACTAGATCTTTTGTTTTGGGAAAACTGATTTGTTTATTTTATACTTGTCTTAGAAATTCATAAAATGTCCAATTTTTTATTATCGCTTTAGGCCTCAAAAACTCAGGGTTGACCAAGTATGGTGAAATTGCATGCTAACTTACTCTAAACTACCTCAGATCAAACCAAAGGTAGATCACTGGATTGGCAAAACCGATTTGACATTATAGTGGGGATTGCTCGAGGACTTCTCTATCTTCATCGGGATTCAAGACTGAGAATAATTCATAGGGATCTGAAAGCTAGCAACATTTTGCTGGACAATGACATGAATCCTAAAATTTCAGACTTTGGATTGGCGAGAATGTTTGGAGATGATCAGTCTGAAGAAAATACAAATAGGGTTCGTGGAACTTAGTAAGTATATCTCGTTCATCTCTCCCCTTCATTATTCTTATCCATAGTTCATTTTGTTTGATATTGCCCATTTTATTTTGTTGTATGAAGTGGATATATGTCTCCAGAATATGCCATAGACGGGCTCTTCTCTGTGAAATCTGATGTTTTTAGCTTCGGTGTATTGGTTTTGGAGATTGTGAGTGGAAAGAAGAACAGAGGATTTTACCATCCCGATCATGACCTCAACCTTTTGGGACACGTGAGTACAATTCTTCTTTTCCTATGACAGAACAATTTTCATTATGTTTGAGAATAATTTTATGAATTGCTATTTTCGTTAGGCATGGAAACTATGGAACGAAGGAAAACCCATGAATCTAGCAGATGCTTTGATGGAGAGTTCGATTCCCACACCAGAAGTGGTAAAATGTATCCAAATGGCCCTTTTGTGTGTGCAAGATCGTCCTGAAGATAGACCGCCGATGTCAGCTGTTTTGTTAATGTTAGATAGTGAAAACGCAATCCTTCCACCTCCTAAACAACCTGGGTTTTACACAGAAAGGTTTACTCCAGAGACGGATTCTTCGTCAACTGGTATATATCCACTCGCTTCAAATGAAGTAACAATGTCAGCACTTCATGGTAGATAGATGGGATTGTTGTCCTAAAACCTTGTGAAGAAACTTCTGTAGAAATTATATTGTTCTTCAGTAGTGTCAGTTCTGCTCTACCAAACTCCCAAATTTGTTATTATTTTCTTTATGTTCTCATCCCACACAAGAGTTGGCCTCTTAACCAAGATTCTAAATGCCAGTGGCTGATCCCACAACCATAACGGTACCAGACCACATAAGAAGTATTGAATGACATGTAGCTAGAATTTGGTGTAGCGGCTGTGGATTTTTCAGAAACATTTTTGTTGCCAGAGTACTTGAAGCATCCTAGCGGTCTTGCATCGGCCAAAGCTGCTATGATGCTGGAAAAATGTTTCCAGAGTACTTGAAGCATCCTAGCGGTCCCGCATTGGCCATAGCTACTACGATGCTGGAAAAAATTGGATATGACAAAAAGGCGGATACTAAGCGACTGTATATTGGTATCGAAATGCCGAAAAACCGCTATCGATATGTTTCACAGCAGCTGGTATTGAAATCTATGTCTTACCTTCCGGTTTGGCTCTAAGTCAGCAGTTTAAACTCAACAATATGCTAAATCAATGAACACAAATTTATTCCGGGACAAAATCACCTTTCCTTGGTTGCGAAAAAGTGTTCTATAGTTACTAAAAGTTTGAGGGAGAGTTTCCAAAAAAAGGCACTCGGCTTTTTGGGCTCTTTTTGTTGTCTTTTTCTAAAATTTGTTTGTGTTTGTTAATTTTACGTCATTTTTTTGTGAATTATTGATCCTCTCAAGCAAAGGAATATGAATCAGACAAATAAAAGTTATGACTTTTACCACTTTTTTTTGTTTGTAAAAATCCAAGGAAATGTTTTTTCTTGGATATTTGCAACAAAAATTAGGTAAAAGTAATAATCTTTTATTTTTTGATTTCTCTCGTTGAAAAGAACTAATAATTCATAAAAATTTGATACAAAATTAACAAATGCGCAGACTATTTGAATAAGGACAAAATAGGAGGCAAAGTTTTTTTTTATAACTCCTGCGTTGAATAGAGTCGTACAAACTGCCTCCTGTGGTCTTAATATTGTAGTACTACGACTTCACCTCATGTGGTGATTCCTCATATGACACGAAATGGGATTTGTCACGGTTAGAGGTGTCAAACGTGCCTATTGTGCTATGCCGTGCCGTGCCATGCCATTGAACTTCCATGCCAACTGTACTTTGTACCATGCCGTGCTGTGTCTGTTTACTTCATCGTGCCGTGGCGTGCCGTGCTTTAAGCGTGCCTTACTGGGCCATTTTACTTTATCGTACCGTGTCGGGCCGTGCCTTTTTTAAATCGTGTCGTGTAGTGCTGTGCCTGATTAATTAATCGTGACGTGTCGTGCCGTGCCTTTTTTGTTGTGTCATGTCGTGCCGTGTTTTTTTTATCGTGTCATGTCATGCCTTGCTTTTTTGAATCGTGCCGTGCCGGCCCATTTACTTAATCGTGTGTCATGCCAGGATTAGACTGTGCCTGTGGCATGCCATGCCGCCTTGAAAGTTTGAAACGTGTCGTGCTCGTGCCATGCCCATGCCGACCCGGCCCGTTTGACACCCCTATGATGTTGGCAGGTTGTGATTCTAGTGGGTTTTTTTTTTTTTTTGATCGGCGTGATTCTAGTGGTTTTACTGCGACATTTATGGCTATTCGAATTTATAGTTCAGTTTTCTTACTGTATTGTCATTTAAAGGAGTGTAAAATAGAACTCCCTCCGTCCCTTTTTAAGTGTCATGCTTCGTAATTCCAACTTATTAACAAAATATCATCATTATACCTTTCACATCAACTTTTTCCTCTACTTTCTCTACTTACCCATCATCATTACACTTTTACTCACTAACTTTTCAAAATGGAATATACTTTTATGGGCAAAATAGACAATGCACCAACTTTTACCCACTAACTTTACAAAATGGACACTTATTAAGGGATAACCCAAAATGGAATACCGGACTCTAAAAAAGGGACAGAGGGAGTAGGTTTTTAAGATGTGATCAAGTTTGATTGAGGCGCTGAAATGTAATGATCTTTGACACTAATTGTTAGATAACTGCAGGAAGTTTAAGCTTTTAATCTCAAATCCAACATCCAAGGGAAATTCTTTTAGGATAGAAGGCCATTGGCAATGTTAAGCTAGTTCTCATCATCTAAGCTTTCGATGTACGTAAATGATTGCCCCAATTTTTTTTGGCAATCCTCATTACGGCCAAAACCTTAAACTAGCATCTATAACTATACTTTCATTCAAAGGTTGACAATCCAACAAGGAAATTTGCATTTTATAGGAATCTTCTTACTTCTCCCCCTCACACACACACACACACACACGTTATTTTTGTTCATGATTATATATATATATATATATTTTTTAAATTGATATTTTTTATAATCATTTTATTTTGAAACTTTTTCTCCCCTGATGTTGATAAATTTTTTAACTTGATATAATTCACTAACACAAACAAAAAAACAATTCATTTGCATAAAAATCTTTATTAGATAAAACGCAATGTATATGTGTGGTAATTGGTATATTATCATGTTTGAATTTTGATTCAAATTTTCTTAATCATATAAAATATTTTAAAAGCTTATTTTAGTTAAACAAAAGGAAAGATTAATAAATTATTGAATCATCAAAAAATGCATAGAAATAAAGTAAAGTATAATCTGAAATCCCTTGTTTATCTAATAACATTTTTTTTTTTTGGTTTTTCCATGCCTCGTGCCGTGCCTGACGAGAACCTTGTTGTGTCGTGCCCGATTAGAACCGTGTTGTGTCATGCCATGCCATGCCCGTCCTACTTCCATGCTCGTGCGTGTACCGTGCCTGGCTAGAATCGTGTCGTGCCGTGTCATGACTCGTGCCCCATCTAACTTCTGTGTCATGCTGTGCCGTGCCGTGCCAACTTCCGTGCCGTGCCCGTGTCGTTCCCACTCACTTCCGTGCCCGTGCCAGTGCCGTGCCACGTGACCACTGAGACCGTGCCATGCCAGGATTAAACCGTGCTTGTGGCGTGTCGTGCCGTCTTCAAACGTGTCGTGCTTGTGCCGTGTCGGTGCCGACCCAGCCCATGTGAAACCTCTAGTCACGTCTTATTTCACGATTTGAACCCTTCATCTCATAGGTTTTGATGTGTTTAACATTTATGTAAAAAACCAAGTTCACCAAAGTTTGGTAAAAGCTTGGTCACATCATATTTGTGTGAAGAGAAATAAACGCTGAAGAATCTTAGTCCTATTTGTCTTTGTGACAAATATGATTTGTTCATCGGATACGAGAGTCCAATGAATTAATTACTTTTTCGCATCGACCTTAACTGCACTGAAACTTACAAAATGAACTATGTGAATCGTCAAATAGACCAGTCCCACTTTTTGTATCAAATGAGGAACCAAGGAAGCATCAACTAAGAATTCTTGATTTGAATGTCCGTTATAACAGTTGCAGAAAGTAGTGGCTGGTGCCCTTCTTTAAGCGAAAAATAAACAGCACCAAAGTCGGACAATGCCAAACAAGAAAGCAAAATCAAAAGTTATTCAAATTCAAGACGAGGACTCATGTCTGGCACAAGAAACACAGGTCATACCCCTGTTTTGATTTAGTATTTTTTTCTTTACGAATGCTGCTTCAGATTAATGTGTGCAACTTAACATGGATACGTTTTGGTTTAGCTTTTTTTTTCAATGTATCCTTGTTAAGAAGTGTACCTTAATAAGGATACGTGTAGACACCCCAATTTGGACACTTCGATATCTTTTAAAAGTCCCCGATGATGATAAAAGGATTTTAAATTAAACAAATACCATTCCGGAATGAATCTTTGAAGAGTCAACATAAAGTCAACTCTACCGTACGGCACAAACTCTACCGTGCGGCACACCTACGTCATCCCAACCGCCTTGCAGTTAGGGCGGTTGTGATATCCACCGCACGGTATATAAATGTCCACCGTACAGTAGATATGTCTGCCGCACAGTACATCGGTACTTGCAATAAACTTTTCCAGGATTTCGGCACAGCATCTCAGGCCATCATCACGCTGGTCAGTAGGCCTCCATGGCCGGCGTAGGTCTACAGAAGACCCGAAAACGCTTGAAGACCAAGCTAAATGCCCTGAAAATTTCCCTATAAATACCCTAGGGTTTTGATTGAAAAACACACGAAAAATTCCTCTGAAAATCATACTGAAAAAGCATCATTTTGCACTAAAAATGTTCTAAAAAGTTTCATAGCTCGTATCCTTTCACCAACAACAGTTTCAACTCATACCAGAAGGTTTTCTCAATCACTGCCATTTTCCAAAAACGAAAGATTCATTCCAAGAAAGGTATAATTTTTCTGTTCTCATACTCTGAGGGGAGCAAAGAAGGTTCAGGTTGGTTCCCCATACCATTCCTGGACCCAAATTGTCCAAAACTTGAAAATAACATTTGAAATCCAACATAACTCCACCGTACGGTAGACGTTTCCAGGGAACATTTGCCTCAGTTATTACTTCCTTCTTCACTTCATAGCCTGATATAAGATACCATGCCTTCTTTCTGTGATATGCTTTGAATTCTTGCTGTCTTTAGAAATACATGTCATGCTTTGATCATATCAGTTATGTTTTCGTACAAGAATGTTTTGCATAATAGATACGTAAGCTTGCATACCAAACTAAGTCTTTGAACATCCCATTAGTCTATTTCAATCTACTGACCACAAATACCATGTACCGTACGGTTCATACCTCTACCGTACGGTAATATATTTTGTGGAATAAAAAATCCCTTACTTCCTGTTGTGAGATAAAATAAAGCATGATAATTAGTAGGGCAAATTTTCGTAGTAGTCCCTGTAGTTTTATGGTTGTCTCACTTTCGTCCCTCTAGTTTCAAAGTGCTCGAATTTCGTCCCTGTAGTTTGTTTTACGTTCCAAATTGGTAAAATCGTTAACACCGTTAACGAAACTAACGGAAAAAAAAATAAGTGTTTCAATTTTCAATCCGTTTGAACCGGTGCGAAGATCTTATTTTTTTGATCATTTTATCCTAAATAGTCGTAATAAATTTTTGGCTCCAAGGCCTTTCAACGAGCACCCGAAGACTCCTTATTTAGTTTCAGGGCTCTCTTAGGGTGCTCATTGAAAGACCTTAGAGTCAAAAATTCATTACAACCCTTTAGGATAAAATGATCAAAAAAATAAGATCTTCGCACCGGTTCAAACGGATTGAAAATTGGAACACTTATTTTTTTTTTCCGTTGGTTTCGTTAACGGCGTTAATGATTTTACCAATTTGGAACGTAAAACAAACTACAGGGACGAAATTCGAGCACTTTGAAACTAGAGGGACGAAAGTGAGACAACCATAAAACTACAAGGACTACTACGAAAATTTGCCCTAATTAGTATGCATATTTGTTAAATAAAATTTTTCACATAATATAGCTGTTTCTAAAAAAACCTGCTACGGGATGTGTACCGTACGGTACATATTTCCACCGTACGGCACACAGTTTCTACCGTACGGTTGATATTTTCGTAAGACAGCATGCCATTTTTTGCAACTATCTTGGTGTGTTCTGCCTGCCTGTTTATATCGATAATACTAATGTCATTTGAACTGCTATATGCTATAAACTGCTTTTGTGACATTAAAAGTTTGAGCAATGAAATGATTTTTCAAAATCCCACAAATATTAGTAAAGACCGATTTATCAGGCGAGGGGGGTGCTTTTCTAAATAAAACCTTCCCCTCTCGTAACCTGGCTTCCGAATCCAATCTCTCGTTTATTTTTCAATAGAAATATCATTTTCAAGTTCCAGGTTTTCTCGGGTAGCAAACCATTTTACAAAAACCCGGGTGGCGACTCTTCAATTTTTTAAACGAGCGCACGACAGGGGATGGCCTCTGAAAAGGCACCATCTCAGGCTTCAGGTAGCCCACAGTGGCGACTCTGCTGGGGACTATATTAAGTTATATTTTTAAGAATCAATACACTTGTGAAAATAACCCTTATCAAAAGTCTGTCCAAAAGATAAGCTTCGCGCTATCTAAGAATGGTGTGGTGATTCTAACAGGGCTTCGCCCGACCACCCGGCCTGGGACTTTTGGGTTATTTCATTTGTGTAATTTTTCTTAAAAATGTAATTTAATTTGAGAGTCAAGCTTGAAAATGTTTGTGGGATTTTTCATTTTATTGCTTAAACTTTTGCATTGCACGTGCATCGATGTTGGATAAGCCCCGCCGCTGCGTTTTGGTTACCCTACCCGGCTTGCCGGTGCTAGGACATCCCGAAATGCTCGGCAACCTTGGACGATGATGAGTCAGCCTGCCGTTTGACCATTGCCATGCAGTACACTTGGCAATAGGGAGGCAAATTATTGGCTCTAGTCTGGGGAACCCCTCTACACCAAAACCAGCCTTCTGCATATAGGAAAAACATAGAACTCTTGCCAAAGCTAGGACAGGGCCCTCACGTTAGGATTACATGATATATCCTGTATACGTGTTTACCGTTTTCCTTATACCCTGCCTATATGTTTCGATGCTTTCCTTGTATGCCGTCGTTATATTGTATTCGCATGCTAGCTTGACCCTAGGTTATCAGCCCTATCAAGCTTAAAAGAATTGCCTTGACCAATGAAGAGTCATGCATGATGGAAAATGCATATTTCAATTCCTTGGGAGCATTAAAACTCTGGGAAAAATTAAAACAAGCCATAAACATCATCTTGTTGATAGTTAGCAAAGAAAAAAAAAAACACTAGCTCATTGAGGCTCTAACCCCCAATGACTAGCTTTTTCGAAGTCTAAAATTAGCACGTTAAGGCTTTACCCTTAATAACTAATTTTCTTCCGAAACTCAAAATTTAATTGTTGGAACTCAATTTCCGATAATTATTTTCAAATCACAAGAAAGGTCTCAATGACTTTTTTTAATCATAAATTAAGATCAAACTCTTAATGGCTAACTTTTCAAAATCAACGTTCAAGTCTATTCAAAATTATTGACAATGATTTTGGCTTAACAAAATTTTTCCCTTTTCAATGCTCCCCATGAAGGATACCTTACCAAACAACCGAGGACTAAGGCAATTCTGTTAAGCTTGCGAGCATCTCGGGTAACAATATCATAGTTCTCATTTAAAGAAATTAGGAAAAGCCACAGATTACTAAAATTCGTCTTTGTTGTCTTTTCTAGAAGTTCTAAGCAATTGGTCCAAGGAGAAGGCAGCATTACGTACTCGGTTGGACTCGACCCGAAAAGCGATTGACAAGGTTAGAATCTGTGCCAGCTCAGTCAGAGACGTCGAAAGGTCCAGAAATAGAAGTTAAAGTATCAGAAACGGGGGAAAAGACCGAACTTGAAATCCTTAGAGAAGCAATGGCGGAGCAAGCGGAACAATACGACAACCAAATTTCCCAATTGATGATCATGGTTCAAAAGAAACCCACTACTACAGATGTGGTAATGGCCAAGCTCATCCAGTTGGAGGAATCTGTTAAGAAGCAAGAAAAAGTGGCTGCCACTGGGGTAGATATGGAAAAATTGTGCTTGTTCCCAAATGCTAAGCTGCCCGACCATTTCAAACCTATTGATTGGGAAAAGTTTGATGGCACTGGGGATCCGAAGGCTCATTTACAAACATACGTGGGCACTCTATCCATGTATGGGATTGAGAAGGATGCAATGGCTCAGATGTTCCAGCAAACACTCAAGGGGCCTGCCTTGCGATGGTTTCTTGCTTTGGATGATTCAAGGAAGAAGAGTTGGGATGATATTGGGGCAGCTTTCGTTGCTCATTACAATTACAACATTCAGCTGGAAATGACTGTGAGGGAATTGGAATCTACCAAAATGGAGACGAATGAGTCTTTTGCAGATTTTGTCAAGAGATGGAGAGGAAAGGCTTCTCAAATGATTGATCGTCCGTCTGATAAGGAGCAAATGAGAATTATCACTAGAAACTTGGCACCTGATTTTGCCAGGCATCTAGTGGTGTTTCAAATCACTGCTGATTTCAAAACTTTCTACGAGGCTGGACTTGCTGTTGAGGATGCGCTTCGCTTGGGTATCTTTGAAAAAACTGAAAAAACCGAAACCAAAAACAAAAGGGTCTACTCTGGCAACAGTAGTACCCTATTTGGAAGCAACTACTAAAACCCATCCAGCTCCAACCCCAACAACCAGAAGCCAAATGAAACCAAACCAGTCAACCAAATAAATGCCCAGCCAAACAAGCCTAGAAGACAATTCCACCAGTTTGCCAATCCTTTGTCCTCCGTCTACCAAAAACTCCTCGAGAAGAAACTCATCAAACCCCTTGAACCTCGTGAACTACCCAAAGAACTCCCTGCTAACCACAACCCGAAAGCCTTTTGTGACTACCACCAAATGCCCGGTCACTATACCAATAACTGCTTCCACCTCCGGCACCAAATCCAAGATCTCATCGACAATGAAACCCTTCCAATCCCACCAAAACCCAACACTGTTGCCAACCCGATGCCCGAACACAAACCTAACAACCAAATCAGCCACATTGCCTTAAGTCCCACTCAAAATGACCCCACAAAATTCAACCCCAACCATTACATTGTCCCCGAAACTGACCCAAGACCCGTTGTGCAAGTGCCCAATGATAGCGAAGTCAATCTTCTCGAGAATATGAAGCATGAATGGATCATCGAATGGGGGGATCTTGTGGATGAATGGCTAGAAAAAGAAGCTGAGGAACTTCACGCTCAGAATCAACCCGAACCTGGAAATGAGATCATGGGTGCCCTCCAAATCAATGATGACTGGTTAATGGCTTATGTTGACCACACGGATCATGACAATGAAGAAGAATGGGAATGGATTCCAACACCAAATGAATGGCAGATGTTGGAAGAGACTGACCCGTTGGATTGTGTCACATTGCCTCTCCTATTTACTAATTATGAATATGAGCTTACTTATGACCAAACTAGCCAACGACGATTTGGCCAACCACCTGAAAACTTGGAGGATTTCTTTGGAAATGTTCAGTTTTATGAACGATGTGTTGAAATTGCATGGAATGTTGAACCAACAGAATACCAATTGATAGAGAAAAATGATCCCTTGGACACATTCTCTTTGTCACACCTTTTTGGACATGAAACACGGCTGTCACTCAATGAAATAAATAGGCAGCATCAAGCCATGAATGTGTTTGGAAAGGAGTATAACTCGGATCCAAGCAAATTTATTGTGCCCGATACTGAGCCTAAACCGGTTGTTTATGTACCAGAAGTGCCTGAGGTACTTTTTTTGGGAAGCTTTGAAATAGAAAATAGGCGCTTAATAGAAGCCTGGGCTGAGAGAGAAACTATGGGAGGTGAACTGACTGTAGGTGACGAAACTTGGAGTGATTTTGTCCAGAATTGGGAGTCATTTCAAGCCAATCCGTTAGACGGATACTCTCTTTACGGATTATTTCAAGAACCAGAGCCCGTGGAGGAAGAAGAAAGAATGGATGAAGAACTGCATAGCTTTGTACCTCCCATGACCTTCGACGAGTCCAGCCGTGGACACTTTGAAGATGTTCATCACACGGGTCATGAGGAGTACGCTGCATTTGACACTAACCAATTCATTCAAGCACCCGAAGGATATGAGCAAAAAGACGGAATGGAGGACATGTGCCCGCTTGATGGAGTTACGCTCCCTTTGCTTTGGAAAGCCGATCCTAGTCAACCTGCGGTCGAAACAGTTTTTGAGGATGATGATTGGTTCCCTCAGGCATACATCATTGGAGAGTCTCTTCCCCGACCAGCTGCACCTTTTCCCCCGCAGCCCGAAGTTTCAATGTTGGAACATACTCCATTTGATAACTTTTGGGACGAAGATGAGGTGATGGATATTCAAGTTGGGAATGGTGAAGTTTGGACAGTTAACAAAGCCATGATAGATGATTCTTTCTGGATGGATAGTGCCATAGACGGGTTGAGCGAAAGGTTGGAAGCTGTCGACATCAACAAGCGCAAGGCCAAGGAAAGTCTAGAGGACATATGGATGGAAGATCCCGATATGAAACAAAAGATGGAAGAAATTAAGAAGGGGAAGCGCAAAGTCGATGAGGATATATGGGGAAACAACCAAGGCCTGTGGGATGAAACTGTGAGCCGTTTGACTCGAAGTGGCCGAGTGTACCAACCTGACCGTCTCCAAAATAGAAACCCAACCCAACCTTCTCAAACTCAAAACGATGACTTTTGGGGTGAAATTATCCAATCTGAACTCATCCAAACCGAGTCTGAACCTATCCAGCCTAAACCTACCCAAACAGCTCCACCCGAAAAAGACCCCATCATAAAGCAACTCAACAAAACCCCAGCTCCAATCTCCATTTGGGACCTTCTGTCTACCTCTACCGAACACTGCCAAAAGCTCATCCAAGCCCTGTCCCGCATGACTGTACCCACTGATATCACTCCTGAAGCCGTCATAGCTCTTCTTATGCCCAAACCTGCTAAACATTCCGTGACCTTTACCGAAAAAGACTTGCCCGCCGAAGGAGCCGGTCACAATAAGCCACTCCATGTCACTTTCAAGTGCTTGGGGAAATGGGTCCCGGTCTGTTTGCTTGACAATGGATCCGCCTTGAATGTATGCCCAGGACTGCTTATTGCCTTGGGCTGACAAAGAAGAACTTTGAGCCCTCTGACTTGGGAGTACGTGCCTATGATAATACCCGTCGCAATGTGGTCGGAACAGTTCTGTTGGAGATATCTGTTGAAGGATTCAGTAATAAAGTGGAGTTTCATGTTCTAGACATTCCCGCTTTCTTCAATCTGCTCTTAGGAAGGCCTTGGCTCCATCATCCTGATATAATGGCTGTGCCTTCTTCCCTGCATCAAAAGGTACAATTGGGCTTGGCTAAGGGTACTCTCACTATATATGGGGATTCCGGTATCCGTCCCCATGCTGCCGACAATGCACCAATTTTGGAAATTATGCATGGAGAGGAAGATGTCACCTTGGGAGGATTTTCCTTTGACGCTACTGATAATGTGCACACTATCAAGATAGATGAGGATTTTGTGATAAGCTCTGTGGCTGTCAAAATGATGAAGAAAATGCTCTACATGCCCGGTATGGGACTCGGGCGTGACAATCAAGGAATTCCAGAATTCCCGAAATTTCCAGCAAGTAACGGTCGTTTTGGTTTGGGATATGTGCCTACCAGTGAGGAGGAGACAGTTGCAAAGAAAGGACCTATTCGTTTTGTCAAAGCTAAGGAGGAAAGGTATCTGGGGCAGCCGGAGCCTTTTTGGGATTCTGAAACCAATACACAGTTGCCGGGATTTGAGATTTTTGCTGAAAACACTTGGGATAGTGATGATGAGGTTGAGAAATTGACTGAACTGGTGAAAGCTCTCAACATTGACTGGGTTGAGTACATGGATTCTAACTATCTGTCATCGCTGTTTGAGGAGGGTCCAACGAGTGCGATTCAAGATGGAGCTGCTGTCATGATGCTAGGAGAAGAAGCACCCGAGGATTTCACTTCTCTCATAGTAGATGCTGTTGGAAGTTATAAAAATAGCACTTTTGTACCACATGTAGGCTATGTCAAAACTGGATCCAACACTGAGTCTGAATTTGGGTCTGTCTTGTCTGAGTCTGATTCTGAGTCGGAGTTTGTGCCTCTTGGCCCTCCACGTCAGTCTTTCTATTTTGAGTTTGAGTCAACTCTGCTGTACGATGCCCCTGGGGCCACCTTTGATGATGAAATGAACGAGGACAACTTTGCTTACTTTGCTGTCTCCGAGATAAACTATGTTGACCCTAATGGCAAAGAAATAGAAAATGGTGAAGAAATCCCTAAAGAACTCCAGGAGTTGCTTCAAAAGGAAAATGAAAGATATGCTCAGCCAATAAAAGAAGAAGTTGTTTTAATAAATTTGAAAGATGAAACTAACCCACGAATGGTTCAAGTTGGTTCTGGGTTGTCTTCAGAGGAATTCAAAGCATTGTCAGATTTATTAAAAGAATTTGAAGATGTTTTTGCTTGGTCCCACGCAGATATGCCCGGAATTGACCCTGAAATTGTGGAACACCGAATCCCACTTTATCCTGACGCCAAACCTGTTAAGCAGAGGCTAAGGAAAATGAGACCAGATTGGGCATTAAAAATTAAAGAAGAGGTTCAAAAGCAAATTGACGCTGGATTTCTAATTGTAACAGAATACCCCAAATGGATTGCGAATGTTGTACCTATACCTAAAAAGAACGGCAAGATAAGAATTTGCGTAGACTTTAGAGACCTAAATAAAGTTAGTCCAAAGGATGACTTTCCGCTCCCACATATAGATGTTCTCGTTGACAACACTGCGAAACATGCTTTATTATCCTTTATGGACGGCTTTTCAGGGTATAACCAGATTCTTATGGCACCCGAAGACCGCAAGAAAACCACTTTCATTACAGAATGGGGCACCTATTGTTATAGGGTAATGCCATTCGGACTAAAGAATGCAGGGTCTACCGATCAAAGGGCAGCAACAACATTGTTACATGATATGATTCCTAGGGAAGTTGAAGTCTATGTGGATGATATGATAGTAAAATCCAAAAATAGGGAAGGACATTTGCCCGCGCTCAGGAAATTCTTTGAAAGGATTCAGAAGTACAGGTTGTGTCTCAATCCGGAAAAATGCACATTTGGGGTCACAGCAGGAAAAATGTTGGGATTTCTAATTACCACTCGTGGGATCGAGGTCGATCCGTCCAAAATCAAAGCAGTTCTAGAAATGGAGCCACCTCTAACTGAGAAAGAGGTGCGAAGTTTTCTTGGCAAAATCCAATTTATAAGCAGATTCATCGCCAAGTTGACCTCAACTTGCGAGCCGATGTTTCGTCTACTAAAGAAAGGAGTTCAATTCAAGTGGGATGATAAGTGTCAGCAAGCTTTCGAAGCAGTTCGAAGTTATCTCCAGAATCGGCCAGTTCTAATGCCTCCGGAGCAAGGAAAACCTTTAATTCTATACCTTTCCGTGACATCATCAGCAATGGGTAGCATGTTAGCTCAAGAAGGAGAAGATGGGATCGAAAAGGCTATCTATTACATAAGCAAAAGAATGACAGGATGTGAAGAACGTTACACGTCGTTAGAGAAAACATGTTGGGCTCTAGTATGGGCCACCAAAAAGCTGAGACACTACATGCTAGCTCATTCGGTAGTATGATTTCTCGAATGGACCCTCTTAAGTATCTATTCGAGAAGCCAGCGCTTACCGGTAAGGTAGCACGTTGGTTACTCTTGCTTTCTGAGTTTGATATCAGGTATGTCACGCGGAAATCTGTAAAAGGGAGAGCGGTGGCAGAATTTCTGGCGGATCATCCTGTGGAAGGACCAGAAGATGTGGAATTTGAGTTTCCAGATGAGAATGTGATGGCAACAACCAACGACGTCTAGACGTTGCACTTTGACGGGGCTGCCAATCAAAAAGGGTTCGGAATTGGAGTATTGTTGATTTCACCCGATGGATCGCATATTCCGTTAGCCTTTAAATTAAACTTTGAAGTTACTAACAATCAGGCCGAATACGAAGCTTGTATTGTGGGAATGGAAGCCGCATTGGAAATCGGGGTGCAAAAGCTAGAAGTGATCGGAGACTCTAATTTGGTGGTATCACAAGCTAACGGCGAATGGAAAGTTAGAGAAGACAAGCTTAAGCCATATCACGAGAACCTCGAAGGTTTGATTCCGCAATTCCAAACAGTAACTTTTACTCATGTGCCAAGGTTAAAGAACCGGTTCGCCGATGCTCTCGCCACTCTAGCATCTATGGTGGAAATACCAATTGGGGTCAAGATGCGACCAGTTATGATTGAGCAAAGAAGTAAACCTGTGTATAAATATGTTATGGCAATTGATGAACCAGATGATGGGTTGCCATGGTATCATGATATTTGGATTTTCGTTGAAAAAGGAGAATATCCGCCTGGAACTGATAAGAGAGATCAAGCCTCTCTTCGGAAGTTGGCTTCTCAATGCGTAATTTGTGGAGGAAAATTGTATCGAAGGTCACATTGTGGAGTGCATAAGCTATGTGTATATGGGCATGAAGCTACAAGAATTATGGAAGAAATTCACGAAGGGGTTTGTGGTCCCCACATGAATGGTTTAATGCTCACTAAAAAGATCCTGAGACAAGGTTACTATTGGTCAACCATGGAAACGGAATGCGTTCAGTATGTGCGACGGTGTCACAAGTGTCAAATTCATGCTAATCTTATGCATCTTCCACCATCTGAGTTACATTCTATGACTTCGCCTTGGCCATTTTCTGTTTGGGGCATAGATGTTATTGGAAGAATCACGCCAGCAGCGTCCAATGGTCACAAGTTTATTTTAGTCGCAGTCGACTATTTCACGAAATGGGTAGAAGCAGCCTCGTATGCTACTTTGACGGCAGTACAGGTGGCGCATTTTATCAAGCAAAACATCATTTATCGATATGGGGTTCCACAAGCCTTCGTGTCCGATAATGGGGTACATTTCAAAGGACGAGCAGCCGACGTTCTCGGGGAATTTGGAGTCCAAGTTCATAAGTCGACGGTATATCGCCCTCAAACCAATGGGGCAGTAGAAGCAGCAAATAAAACCATTAAAACAATTCTGGAGAGAACTACACAGTCTGCAAGAAATTGGCATGAACAGTTACCTCTAGCTTTGTGGGGATACCGGACGTCCATCCGTACACCAACGGGGGCAACACCCTATTCATTGGTTTATGGCATGGAAGCCGTTCTCCCCATCGAGCTAGAAATACCGTCGCTAAGAATCATGGCAGAATCAGAAGTTGGTGAGGCAGAATGGCTGAGCAGCAGATTTGAGGAACTTATGCTATTTGATGAAAGGCGTCTTCGGGCATTATATCACATTCAGGGTTATCAGCGAAGAATTGCCCAGGCATTCAACAAGAAAGTTAGGCCAAGAGATTTGGAAGAAGGGGCAATGGTTCTTAAGGAGATACGGGCTCCAGTCTTCAATCCACGGGGGAAATTCCGACCAAAATGGGCTGGGCCATACATCATTAAAACAATCTTATCCGGAGGAGCAACTCAACTCATTGACCTTGATGGTAATGAATTTTCTACTTTGGTTAACTTGGATCAACTTAAAAGATATTACCCCTGAGAGAAGCTCGCTGAACTGAAAACTACAAGGGTGGGCAGTTTCAGGCAAAAATTAGAGCAAAAGCCTACTAAGCGGAAAATCCGGAAGGACAACTAGGCAAAATTCAAGGCTATTATTAAAAAGAGCTCGCTAGACTGAAAATCCGAAAGGGCGGTACTAGGCAAAAATTAGAGCGCAAAAGGAGAGTGTAAAATACCCGAGCGAACCCTAACCAAAAAAAAAAAAAACAACAAAATGATAATGTACTTGAACTACGTCATGACCTGATTCCTTTGGGATAGTAGGCAACCTTGCTTTAGATCGGGCCAGCCCTGGGAATAAAAATGGCTTCTGAGCCGCAATGGCTGGTACCCTGTATTTACCGGCACCAATAGTCTTAATGCACTACGGTTTATCGGCGGTAAAAGATTTACCTACAAAACAAACAAAACCACTCTACGAGACAACTAAGTTAAAACAACTAATTAATGAGTAAAAATTAAACTAAAACTAGACACTTAGCGCACCTCTCATTACGTTTCCGGGTGCTTATCATTTACACCCCAATGACGTTTCTATCCTCTTCAGGCACGATGATCATATTGTGCAAGTGGGTTTTCACGAGATTTGGCTTCTCACCAACTTCTTGAACGTCCTCTTCTTCGGCTGCCCCGCCGCCACGTCCATTTCCACGTCTGCCATGGTTGGGGGGGGGGGGGGGGGGGTTTCCGGGCCCCCCTGCTTGACGGGCTTGTACGAGATCGAGAACTCAGCCAAATCATGACCAATCATTTCAGGCTTGATTTCAACTTGGTTGAATGTCTTGCCGTTGTACACCCCAATGACGTTTCCTATCCTCTCAGGCACGATGATCATATTGTGCAAGTGGGTTTTCACGAGATTTGGCTTCTCACCAACTTCTTGAACGTCCTCTTCTTCGGCTGCCCCGCCGCCACGTCCATTTCCACGTCTGCCATGGTTGGGGGGGGGGGGGGGGGGGGGGGGGGGGGGTTTCCGGGTCGCCCATGCTTGACGGGCTTGTACGAGATCGAGAACTCAGCCAAATCATGACCAATCATTTCAGGCTTGATTTCAACTTGGTTGAATGTCTTGCCGTTGTACACCCCAATGACGTTTCCTATCCTCTCAGGCACGATGATCATATTGTGCAAGTGGGTTTTCACGAGATTTGGCTTCTCACCAACTTCTTGAACGTCCTCTTCTTCGGCTGTCCCGCCGCCACGTCCATTTCCACGTCTGCCATGGTTGGGGGGGGGGGGGTTTCCGGGTCGCCCATGCTTGACGGGCTTGTACGAGATCGAGAACTCAGCCAAATCATGACCAATCATTTCAGGCTTGATTTCAACTTGGTTGAATGTCTTGCCGTTGTACACCCCAATGACGTTTCCTATCCTCTCAGGCACGATGATCATATTGTGCAAGTGGGTTTTCACGAGATTTGGCTTCTCACCAACTTCTTGAACGTCCTCTTCTTCGGCTGCCCGCCGCCACGTCCATTTCCACGTCTGCCATGGGGGGGGGGGGGGGGGGTTTCCGGGTCGCCCATGCTTGACGGGCTTGTACGAGATCGAGAACTCAGCCAAATCATGACCAATCATTTCAGGCTTGATTTCAACTTGGTTGAATGTCTTGCCGTTGTTACACTTCCAATGACGTTTCCTATCCCTCAGGCACGATGATCATCATTGTGCAAGTGGGTTTTTTCACGAGGACGAGATTTGGCTTCTCACCAACTTCTTGAACGTCCTCTTCTTCGGCTGCCCCGCCGCCACGTCCATTTCCACGTCTGCCATGGTTGGGGGGGGGGGGGGGTTTCCGGGTCGCCCATGCTTGACGGCCTTGTACGAGATCGAGAACTCAGCCAAATCATGACCAATCATTTCAGGCTTGATTTCAACTTGGTTGAATGTCTTGCCGTTGTACACCCCAATGACGTTTCCTATCCTCTCAGCACACGATGATCATATTGTGCAAGTGGGTTTTCACGAGATTTGGCTTCTCACCAACTTCTTGAACGTCCTCTTCTTCGGCTGCCCCGCCGCCACGTCCATTTCCACGTCTGCCATGGTTGGGGGGGGGGGGTTTCCGGGTCGCCCATGCTTGACGGGCTTGTACGAGATCGAGAACTCAGCCAAATCATGACCAATCATTTCAGGCTTGATTTCAACTTGGTTGAATGTCTTGCCGTTGTACACCCCAATGACGTTTCCTATCCTCTCAGGCACGATGATCATATTGTGCAAGTGGGTTTTCACGAGATTTGGCTTCTCACCAACTTCTTGAACGTCCTCTTCTTCGGCTGCCCCGCCGCCACGTCCATTTCCACGTCTGCCATGGGTGGGGGGGGGTTTCCGGGTCGCCCATGCTTGACGGGCTTGTACGAGATCGAGAACTCAGCCAAATCATGACCAATCATTTCAGGCTTGATTTCAAGAGATGTTCTGGTGGGTGAAACCAATCGGAAAGCGTGGTGGAGATTTACAAAGTAACTAAGTGGCCGGCGGACGTCAAAAAGGCTTGGGCCGCCCACCATGAGCGAATATCCATAGGGGCATAATTTTTTCTATTATCTCAACTAGAAGTGGGTTAGGGAAAAAGTTGTTGGGAAGGCCTCGTTGAATGAAGGGTCGTATGCTTTGGTTTTTTCAGTTTGGACCAGATATTACTATTAGGTGGTTCCTTTTTGTAAGAACATGTTATCAAACTTGATTGTGGAGACAATTAAGATGGTTCTTATATGCAATATGTGAAGAACATATGAAGTTCTGAATTTCTGTATTATATGTATATATGTTTTTGCTGGCATTGATACTTGTCCTACTTATTTTCATTAGAATCATTTGCACTTTGCATTCAATATATTGCTTAGATAAAACCTACTATAATCTAACATCCAAGTCATGGTACAAGTCATAATATTGGTCAACTAGAGCTCACAAATGGTAACTTTTACAGTACTGTAGCTTACATGACGACCATAGGGTACTGAAACAAACAGTTATGTCAAAAGGGTTTATACAGTGGTTAGTCCTCTTTTCGGTGGGATGTACATGTATCCTCACCATGTATGAGGACACATGGTATTGTAGTGTTGTGGGAACTAACAGATGAGGACACACACTAGTTGGTCACCATGATCTACATACTCTAATATGAGCTGGTCAAATGAATGCAACTTGATTTAGTTTGATCATTCAAGATGCCTAGTCTCAATAGTATCTGACTGTTAGTTAATTACCAAATCAAATGAAGCATTACGTCCCAACCCTTTGGGGTCTGCTAAATGTTGGTTAATGTAGTGAGAGCATCAACTAAGTATTGTTCTAACAAATTATTCATCTGTAAATACGTGACAAGTGTTGTGGCGCTCCTGTAACCATACCAGAAAAGTACTACGTTTTTTAGTGGAAAAATCATGACAAAGTTGTACCATGACCTCAACAAGAAAAATGTTATTGTATCGCGTAGGGGAAAAGCACATGAGTTATACATGTTTCAGTTACTTCAGTTCGGTTGACTAATCGTACTTGGCATACGTTTTACCATGGTTCAATCCTCGTGGTTTTTGTCATTGACTATAGGCACTTGGATGGATTATGCCATGTTCTATAACAAGACACAGTTTTTGGTTTATGGGAGGGAATGTTTGTGAAATGTATTATGTTAATCATAGGTTTCCGGTTTTGGAAGGTACGTAGCCTTAATAAATCTGAATCAATCTATTAAGTACCCAATTTTTGTCAAATTAACATGCCGTCCATAAATAAATCAGTTTGTATCATTTCATTGAGTATCAATTGTGTACTACTTATATAATGAAACCGGAATATCGTTGTGCAGCCATGTCGACGACTCCTCAAAAGAAGTTGATGTGCTTTTGTTATTCCGGTGGTGAGCGCATGGTTAATGTAGATGGTGTATTAGGTAAATATTCGGGTGGTGTTTCTGAAGCCACAGTCATCGAAGAGGGCATATCATTTGACGAGTTAGTTACAAAAGTTTGCTCCCGCATGGATATTAGCCACGAGGGGAAGACTTTATTTTATAGTACTTCAAGGGACAAGTCAAAGCATTTGCGTATTAGGGATGAAGATGGTGTTTCTATGTTGTTCCATTTAAATGATGATGAGGTTGACATTTATGTACAAGAAGAGACTCTTATCCATGTGCCTTGCAACATAAGCAGCAGGTATGTACGCTACAAATTTCATAAGTATAATTGCTGAGATATAGTCAGATTTTCACATGTATGTTTTTATCTTTCATTGACGTGTTTTGTTTGCTTTCCTTCTGTAGGGAGTCGAACTTGTTAAGTTGCAGCCCCTCTACTGGTCATGGAGGAACTTCTTCACGAAATGAAGGTAGCCTGGCTGTTTGCCATGAAATGGGTTTGGTGCCATACTCCCAACAACGAGGTGAAGACATCCTAACTGGCGACGGACAACTGTTTGACAACCCCAGCCTTTTTAAAAAGGCTGTTATGCTATTTTCTGCGTTGAACAAGTTCACATTCAAGTATTTGGACAATAGTCGTTCATATTATAGGTTGGTTTGCGTCATTGATGGTTGTCCATGGAAGCTAACGGCTAGAGCGCAAGGCAAGTCCGAACTTATTAGAGTTATCAAGTTGAACAACCAACATTTGCACACTGCACACGACACGGCTTCTTTCAAACCAAGGATTCGGGCAAAAGAGATGGGTATGATATTCAAGGACAAACTACTTGTGCAGCCCAACCTCCTCCCTAGGAGCATATGCAATGACTATGAGTTAGCGTTCCATAGTCCCCTAACTTACTCGCAGGGATGGAGGACCAAGGAACGCGCGCGTAAATTGATTAGTGGGCCAATTTCGATGACGTATCACTTAGTGCCGTGGATGTGTGAACGACTTATCCAATCGATTCCAAACACAAGGGCAGTTTGGACTTCAAATGCGGATGGCAAGTTCTGCCAACTTTTTGTCGCTTATGGTTGTAGCATTACGGGCTTCTTGTTGGGATGTCGACCTATGTTGTTTATCGATGCATGTTTCTTGACTGGTCCTTATCGAGGTAGTTGTTTGTCTGCAGTCGCGTATGATGCGAACGATCAGTTGTTCCCCGTTGCATATGCTGTTGTATCATCTGAGAATTATGAGGATTGGCTATGGTTCATGCAGAATTTGAAGGAAACTGTTGGCGATAAACCAATTGTGTTAGTCACCGACCGCAACATGTCGTTGTTAAGGGCAGTGAAGGAGGTGTTTGGCGAGGAATTTAACGCATGGTGTGTTCGCCACGTGAAGGAGAATTTTAGTAAGTTTGCCACCGGGAAAGGTTTGAGGGGGAACCCTAAGATTTCTGCATTGGACCTCTTCACAAAAATTGCGTATGCAAGAGATGAACGACTCTATGGGGTGTACATGACCAAATTATTTGGTGTGTCACCTGAGTTGGCAAAGTGGGTTGAAGACAATGGTCCACAACACTGGTCAAATGCCTTCTTTCGGCACCGGAGGTGGAACAAATTGTATACGAATATTGCCGAAAGCTTCAACAATTGGATATTAAAACTGAGAGACTTGGACATCATTCAATTCATGAAGGGGCACGTGAACATAACTTCTGACATATTATTTAGGAGGAAGATGGAGGTCACAAAATGGCATCCCTTGCCGGTTGGTCATAACGTTGACAAAAAGATTAAGGAAATTCAGCTCAAATCTCAGGGTTTGACTTGCCGGCAAACTTCTCCTACGGAGTTCCTTGTGTACAACGGTGACTGGAAATCTCATGCGGTGCACCTCCACACTGGAACTTGCAGCTGCTTGTTATGGCAGATGAAAGGAATCCCTTGCAAGCACGTGGTGCGCGCGATACAGGGTACCCCATACAATATATATAACCTAGTAGACCCTTTGTTTAGGGTGGAGGCACAACTCATGATATACACGACTGTAATGTCTCCTGTTCCTCTACATGACATGCCCGCTTCTACTGATATGGTCCCACACGTTAACGATATTCAGTTTGGTTGCGATGTACTTGATATAGCTACATCGTCTTCGACACCCATGGCACCATTGATGCCCCCTGTTGCAAAGCGACCAGCCGGCCGGCCGAAGAAAAAGAGGATTGAGTCCCAATTTCAAGACAAGCAAACAAATTTTTGTGGACTTTGCCACGAGCCGGGACACAATCGAACCACATGCAAGTCTCCTTTGCTGGATTGATCGTTGGAGCGATAACTTGTTCAAACTACTAATATTTTTAAGTTTCATTCAGCTATGGTACTTTCATTCAATCCTCTGGTTTATTCATGGCATGCATTCGAAGTTGGAAATTTTTTTTTTAAATGCAATGTATTCAACTGCTGTTGTCTGCCTTTGGGTTTTCTTCAATGTAAGAGACTTATTCTTATTAGGTTCTTATTATTATGCAATGTGTTGGAATGGTTCACTTATTTTTGTAGTGGTGGAATTGTTAATTTCAGAACCAAAGTGGGCTGGTTATTCGTAGTGGTTGGATTAATAGCTGTGTAATGTTCTTTTGGTGGTTATGATAAGTTCAGGATAAGTTCTCCAAATTATTTGCTA
Organism: Rhododendron simsii; assembly: GCA_014282245.1. Taxonomy (NCBI): domain Eukaryota; kingdom Viridiplantae; phylum Streptophyta; class Magnoliopsida; order Ericales; family Ericaceae; genus Rhododendron; species Rhododendron simsii. The sequence goes on along the minus strand of CM024965.1, from coordinate 21,240,444 downwards.
TCCTCGGTTATGATGAACTTGGATATGAGGTCGCATTCACAGGAAAGCATGTTTGGTTACGAGATTGGTCGAGTGCATTTTTTGAATGATTTGACGGTGGTTTATTTAGGCTTGGAAACATTTAGCTTTGAAATAACTTTTTTTCACTGTGAATTATGTACGCTTTGTTTGGTTTGGACAGGACAAGGGTGAAGTTTGTCCACTTTGTCAAAATTGGACAAACTTATCCCCTCGTACAGTTCATCTACTACAGTTTACCATTCTTTGCAGCACTATGTTTTCTGCAGTCTATGACGTATATTCTGCTATTATTTTGCTATTGTACTGTGAAGCTATGCCAATCCCCTTGCTGCCCATGGACTATGTTTATAGTTAATTTGCCACTACTGTTCAAGTTTTGAGTAGCATGGGCTTGTATAGTTCATTTCAAAGACTTCTTGTTGCCTGTCATGGCTGGTAATGGTATTTGCTAGTACTGCTGGTAGTTGCTGTTGATTCTTGTGTGTCTCCATGGTTCTACTGCTAGTAGTTGCTGTAAGGGCAGCAGGTAGATGGTTGTTGTGTGAACATCTTTCGAGTACGGTACCTGGAAATTGTACACAAAGGCCTTAGTTGAGGACATGGCTTCTCTCTTCCATAACAAGTATCCTATACATGCTAACTACCCGTCAGAGGAATTTGGGTTGTTTAGAAGCTGCATGTTTCATGGACTGGACCCCTATCAAGAGATGGCTCATTCTATATCCAGATGGTTGACAGAACCGGGTACTTTATTCATGAAAGTAATGGCGATTCGTCGGGTAATTTGTGTACCCGGTTGACAAAACCGGGTTGACAGCATCGGGTTTTAGTTTGCTTGCCGTTAACCCATTTGACGGTGGTTTATCCAAAAAGTGTAGTCCATTGACAATATTTACCAGTTCCAACTGCTAAGGACTAAACATGACTAATATTAACTATTTAAAATTGGACTAAACATGAGTAATATTCAGTCATTGAAGCATGACGGTTAAGGGGTACAACAAGGTACAATAATTAAACATAACCCTCCACCTAAGTAGACATGAGTCTTTGCAAATAAGTTCAGTTATTTTCAACCTAAAGATTGTTGGGAACTGATGAACCAGTTGTAGGCTTTGTGACTGATAACAGCATCGAACCCATTGCCATCATGCCAATGAGGCTCCATTTCAAACATGTAGCTCTTGTATGCGACCAAAACATCTCCATGGCTTCCGCCACCGGTACCCATGGAGTGAATGTTGGTAAAAAGCATGTCACCTGAAGGACCTAACTTGTTGTGCCGTTCTTCAATGTTGGGCGCCCCTACAAGCACGACAATGTCCGGGTCGTGAAGACATGCAAATGCACTAACCGTGCGAATGATTTCCTTTTCTGTGCTTCCACAACATTCCCATACCATAATTTGCATACTAGGCTTGTCTGGAATGTCAGGCAACTTGGCACATTTCCCAACTGGAGCATCGAACGGACATTAGCATCGGCTTGCTCCTTTGATTTTCGGGTCTCCATTTTCATCGTATGCCACCTTCCGCCGTTCCATTCCGGAGCAAATTCTAGCACCATGTAAATCTCCTTGAAAGTGTAATTCAAGGTAATAAGGTGCGCGTCATTGAACTGTGGAGTAAGGTCAAACTGTAACGGCGCACTAGTAGCAATGTCGTGGTGTATGATTCGGGGCTTTACTTGTCTAGGCATTGATTTGTTTGATGAGTTATGAGTTAGGTGTGATGGATTTATAGGTGAAGAAAATTTCAAGAGATGTTCGTTGGCTGACTTATCCTTTATTAGGGTTAGTGATGGTTGACTGGACGATCCCACCAATCTACCATCAATATGGTTGGAATATCATTAATATGGGATGTCCTGTCTGCAATGCATTCATTAAGTTGTCCCATGCTGGAACGACCATTAATAAGGACAACGGATAGGAAAAAGCCCACTCGCCACATATGACTTGGTATATTGCTCTTATTATACGAAAACCATTAAATGTATACTAGAGAATATGATTTTAAGGGTACCTTAAAAAAACCCTTAAGAATATGATTTAGATTGTTCGGAATAAAATTTTAAGGGTACCCGGAAGGAATCGGGAAAAAAAAAGGATCAGGGAGGGCTAGATTTTGTTGGGTTTTGCCCATGTGATATTGAAAAAGAAAAAGAAATTATTAGTTGGTTGGCTGGTGCATTTATTGTGTTTTTTGGTAGCCGGCTGTGCATGGATAGTATCAAAAGGCAATTGTGGCTTTGGGTTCCTGCTTGATGGTCTTGGCAGACCAAGAGTTTGTAATCTCTAATTTTCACATAGTGGAAGATTTCTCTCTCTCCCGTGGACGTACCCGAGTTTGGGGAACCACGTATTTTGGATTCTGTTGTTCTCTCTTATGTGTGATTTTGTTTTTTGTTGCGCTTCCGTTGTTCTCTCTTATATTATGAACTCCATCTGTTTCCGTGATTTTTTGAAGACCAATACCAAGACCAAGTCCAAATTGCCAAATGACTACACTCTTTCTTCCTGAAGACCACGTATGTAATGTCTAAAGACCACATGGTCGTATTTTATGGCACGGGTCAAAAGTTAGGTGGTGATTTTTTTAAGACCAATACCAGGACCAAGTTCAAATTGCCAAATGACTACACTTTTTGTTCCTGAAGACCACTTCTTTACTGTATAAAGACCACATGGTCATATTTTATGGCACGGGTCAAAAGTTAGGTGGTGATTTTTTGAAGACCAATACGAAGACCAAGTCCAACTTGCCAAATGACTACACTCTTTGTTCCGGAAGACCACGTCTGTACTGTATAAAGACCACATGGTCATAATTTATGGCACGGGTCAAAAGTTAGGTGGTGATTTTTTGAAGACCAATACCACGACCAAGTCCAAATTGCCAAATGACTACACTTTTTGTTCCTGAAGACCACGTCTGTACTGTGTAAAGACCACATGGTCGTATTTTATGGCACGGGTCAAAAGTTAGGTGGTGATTTTTTTAAGACCAATACCAGGACGAAGTCCATATTTCCAAATGACTACACCTTTTGTTCCTGAAGACCACTTCTTTACTGTATAAAGACCACATGGTCATATTTTATGGCACGGGTCAAAAGTTAGGTGGTGATTTTTTGAAGACCAATACCAAGACCAAGTCTAACTTGCTAAATGACTACACTCTTTGTTCCGGAAGACCACGTCTTTACTGTATAAAGACCACATGGTCATAATTTATGGCACGGGTCAAAAGTTGGTGGTATTTTTTGAAGACCAATACTAGGACCAAGTCCAAATTGCAAAATGACTACACTCTTTGTTCCTGCAGACCACGTCTGTACTTTCTAAAGACCACATGGTCATAATTTATGGCACGGGTCAAAAGTTAGGTGGTGATTTTTTTAAGACCAATACCAAGACCAAGTCCAAATTGCCAAATGACTACACTCTTTGTTCCTGAAGACCACGTCTATACTGTCTAAAGACCACATGGTCGTATTTTATGGCACGGGTCAAAAGTTAGGTGGTGATTTTTTTAAGACCAATACCAGGACCAAGTCCATATTGCCAAATGACTACACTCTTTGTTCCTGAAGACCACTTCTGTACTCTATAAAGACCACATGGAGAAATGCAATAGTATGGGTCAAAAGTTAGGTGGTGATTTTTTTAAAGACCAATACCAGGACCAAGTCCATATTGCCAAATGACTATACCTTTTGTGTCTGTAGACCACGTCTTATTTGTATAAAGACCAAATGGTTATATTTTATGGCAAGGGTGAAAAGTTAGGTGGTGATTTTCTGAAGACCAATACCAGGACCAAGTGCATATTGCCAAATGACTTCACTCTTTGTTTATGTAGACCACGTCTTTGTTGTATAAAGACCACATTGTACTTGCTCATCATACACCATAGAATGGTAGTTGAGATGCTCAACTCCATAGTACTGTCAGTACTCTCCCTGAGGAACTATGTACTGGTTATGTTTGTCAATATATATTGCTAGGGTCCATTTATGAGAATAATCAATGGCCTTCCCACCTTCCGTTTGGGCAGCTGGAATAGGGATGACTCACAATGAATATTTCATACCCCACAGTTTTGTAAAAAACAAATTGGTCTTTGTCATTCAAAGTTCTAGTCTGTGCAAAATAACTATGAGGTGAGACTTGTCATTGAGTTAGTCAAAATGTCATAATGTCAGTGATGAGTCCGTACTTTTATTTAAATTTTAGGGGTGTACACCAAAGAAATAAATTAGACTAATTGATTGCATATCTAACCCAGTACATACAATATCGTATGAATGTGTAATGTATAGTAGTAAATGATGTCTATGAACCCACAAACATTAACTAAAATCCTAACTTCACGTTCCTAACTTGTTTGTGCAGGGACCGAAAATTTACGGCAATGTAAACATGATTATATTGATTGATTGGTCGAGAGTGTGAATTAATCCTCCAAAGGAAGAGGCTTGAATTATTCACTTGGTCTTTGTACGTTGGAGAAAGTTCTTTGAGGTGGAATGGATATTGGATCACCGGTACTTCCACAATTCTGAATGTCAACAAAAAAGACAACGATTGTAACGAAAACAAAATCTGGACAACTTGGCTTGATTGCACATGGCAACATTGTTTCCCATAAAATTTGCATCCACATGATCATCCACCACCTTCTGATATCGTACTTTAGAGTTGTGATATCGTACTTTAGAGTTGTAGTGGTTGCATAACTTTCTTATTGGTATGTAGGAATGGCAATTACTTCCTATCCGTCCCCACCTCTGACCTCCCCGCTCGATCCGAAAGGCAAATTGTGTGGGTATGGTATTTGCTTCTCCCGCCCCGGTTTAACCCAATCCTAACTTGATTATAGATATTTAAATTTTGTTTTTTGTCTCTTTTTTTTTACCTCTCATCAATCATCAATATGTTGTATTTGTTTTTCAAACCACTCTAACTAAAAATAAAAACTACTCCAATTTTTAACACCATCCCGAATTTCCATGCTCCTATATAGAATGAGGCGGGTTTGGAAGTCGCTAAATCTGACTCCGATCCGGCAATTGCAATCCCTATTGCTATGAATGTGAAGGAGTAAATGATATTGAATGAGAATAAGTGTTTTCAGTCCTTTTAATGGACTATGTCATATAACTGGTAAATTTGAAATTGTTGTCAGAAAGGTAGAGGCTTGAATTAATTTGAAGGGAAAGACCAAGCCCTATTAATTGAATCGTCAATTGGTTTCAACCAACCCTCATAAAGGATAAGTCAGAAAACCAATCAGACTATTATTTTCTTCACCTATAAATTCAGCACACCTAACTCAGAACTCATCAAACAAAGCAATGCCTAGACAAGGAAAGCCCCCAATCACCCACCACGACATTTCTACAAGTGCGCCGTTAGAGTTTGACATAACTCCACACTTCAATGACGCGCACCTTATTACCTTGAATTACACTTTCAAGGAGCTGTACATGGTGCTAGAAATTTCACCGGAATGGGGCGGAGGCAGGTGGCATAAGATGAAAATGGAGACCCGAAAATCAAAGGAGGAAGCCGATGCTGATGTCCGCTCAATGCTCCAGTGGGGAAATGATGCCGACTTGCCTGACTTTCCAAACAATCCTAGTATGCAAATAATGGTATGGGAATGTTGTGGACACACTGTCAAGGAAACCATTCGCACGGTTCGTGCATTTGTATGTGTTCACGACCCAGACATTGTTGTGCTTGTAGGGGCGCCCAACATTGAACAGCACCACAAGAAGTTTGGTCCTTCAGGTGACATGCGATTCACCAACGTTCACTCCATGGGTGGCGGAAGCCATGGAGATATTTTGGTCGCATACAAGAGCTACATGTTTGAAATGGAGCCTAATTGGCATGATGGCAATGGGTTCGATGCTGTTATCAGTCACAAAGCGTACAACTGGTTCATCACCCAAGGCCTATCTTTACGTTGAAAAAAACTGAACTTCTTTGCAAAGACTCATGTGTAGTTAGGTGGAGGTTATGTTAAATTGTTGTACCTTGTTGTACCCCTTAACCGTCATGCTTCTCGATTGAATATTACTCATGTTTAGTCATATTTTTAATAGTTACCATTAGTCATGTTTAGTCCTTAGCAGTTGGAACCTTACCATTTCTCAATGGACTACACTTTTTGGATAAACCACCGTCAAATAGGATAACATACTAAGCCATAATAATGCCTCAGGGGAGAAAACAAAAACTAATACACAAACTAATTACACTAAATATGTCTTTGTCAAGTGAAGTGTGAGAAGTTAGTTGGTGTACCCGGTTCTTGAATAAAGTACCCGGTTCTCTGAACCCTTTGGATGAACCCAACTTGCTGAACAACCTTCGTAACATTACCTTCATAATCTCCCACGAGGAATTAGTACCGGGAGAAGAGTCAAGAACAGCCATTGTAAGAGGTAAGATTAGACATGGAAGTTGCAGCCAATCCACCAACAATAACTTCTCTCGCTGATTTAGAATGAGCCATATGTTGATAGGGGTCCAGTCCATGAAACATGCAGCTTCTAACCATCCCAAATTCCACTGACGGGTAGTTAGCATGTATAGGATACTTGTTATGGAAGAGAGAAGCCATGTCCTCAACTAAGGCCTTTGTGTACAATTTCCCCCTACTCGAAAGTTGCAGGGCCAAGGAGTCACTGTTGGATGACGATGTGTGGGGTTGAAGGATGGCAATTAAGACTAAGGACATGCCAAAGAAAATCTGATGACACAAGCATTCTTTCTGGATGGAACAAATCACCAAAAGCTATAGTGGCAACAGGACATGAAACTTTGCTTGCTGATTCTAGATAATCACGAGAAGTATGTTTCTACGTACACTTAAACGCTAGATGGCTTACATAGTCTAACTTTTGAGAGCTTAAAATTTGGAGATGATACAAATCAAATTTAGCCTAAACAGGTAATTCCAGTATGAAGATCCTGCACGCCAGCGATTTTGAACCAAACTTTTCATTTCGGATTTTTCTTAAGGGCATCAACAACCTCAGAAGCTTGGTGTGTCACCTGTTTGTGGTAATTGAATCTGACTTCAAGATGCAAAGTCATGGTCAAAGGCTCGAATTAGACCGGAGTGGACTACCAACAAAAATAGTAAGTGATTGAACCAACTATTAGAAGACCTTCAAAACTCACGACTCCAAGAAAAGGACAAAACAGTTATGGTTGTACTTATGATACATATGCAACAAAGTATGAGGACTTTTACCAGCAATCAATCAACTGAAACCCACAATCGACACTGTCGTAACAAAACTATTAAGAAATCGTTTACAACTACCCACATGTACGTGTATAGGTGTCCACAAATAAGAAATCATCTAGGAGATTAAATTAGTCTTTCAATCACATTGGGCTCCCCAGTTGCACAACTAAATAAAAATGATGCCTTCACATCGTCAAAATACTGAAGTATTAACAAAACAAAGAGGTTATACCAGACAATATGTATTGACAGAGAAAAAGGAATTTCACTTTGTTTTCTTTTTACATATCCCTCCAAGGATAAGTAAATACAAAATTCATACCTACTATAAACTGAATACCAGTGAAAGGCAGCTACAAAGAATCACCAATTTCTAGCACCATGCAACCCAAGTCTGCAGTAGCAATCTAAGCAAAACAGCACCTACTATCATGCACAGCAATCAAGCCAATGGTCCACCCATGAACTAACCAACCCCACAACCACCCACATATCTTCACAACTTTCATTATCTGTCTCCATTCTATCAGACTACTCATGAACCTATCTTCAACACCCCTTAACTGTACCCACAATCCAGCACCTACTATCATATGGCCACAACAATCACTAACTATCCTACTATAGTTCAAATTCATACACCAATTTACTTGACAAAACACAGTATAAAATTCCAACAAAAAACAGTGCATAAGAACTCATTTTTCTGGTAATGCAGTTCCATATTACAACCACTTCAGCTTCCGTTTGACGCAGTAAAATTTATTTGGACTTCTGCAGTACATCATCGCGCCTCTTGTTGTGGGGGGATAATATAAACCGTACGAGCAGCCTCATTCGCATTTCAATACCCATGTTAGCCTGTATAGTAGAACATTTGTAAATATCTTACACAAATTTGTCATGTGCATATGCTATGTAGCACGGACACTTCTTCAGAGCTCACGTACCGGTATCGGACAATATTCGGACACCGACACTCCCGGACACTCCCCGGACACGTGTCCGACACTTCTCCCGGAGTGTCATATTTTTTTCCCAATATTTGGGGTCCGACACTTTACCGATACTTTCAGGACACTTTAGAGACACTTTGGGGGTAAAAATGCAATTATGAGGACTTTTAAATTGGATCAAAGTGTACACTTTAGGGACACTTCGGGGGACAATTTAGGGACACTCTCTTTGTTTTATTGTGTTCGGGATTTCCTTCTCTCTCAGTACTGAGTCACCACCTAACAATCTCGTTATAATACTATTAAACTTTTATCTAATTTCAAATATATTTTATAATTTATATATGTATATATAACGTGTCCAATTTCAGGTGTCGTGTCCCCCATTTCTTGAAAATTTGCGTGTGAAGGTGTCGGTGTCGTGTTGGGTCGGTGTCCCGTGTCCGTGCTAGATAGCTGCATATGGTTGATGAATAAGTGGTCGGGTAGTAATTACCTCTAGTTCGCGTGTGTTCATCCGTCCCCCAGTCCAGTGCTCCATAAACCTTAACGTATAAAACCCACAATCGAATCTGCACCCACATAAGTGTGTCCCATTCATTATTATGCGGCCAATGTTTATGGAAATTGTAACGCCCCAAATTTTGGGAACATTAAATATAACAATTTTATTCAACCTTAACATTTAATAAATAAAAGTAGCATAATAAGTCATTACATTCCAACAAAATCTCAAATCAAGTTTTCAATTATTTAAACAATAAGGAGGGGTACTACGGAAATTTCTATTCTCCAAGGTGGTTGTCTTCCTCGGCGATATTCTGCTCAACTCCGTACTGCTCCAGATTATAGAACGCCTCCTGTTCGCCTTCTAAGTCTGGCATAAGATGCCAGGGTCACAAAAGTAACACCGTGAGCTTTTAAGCTCAGTAGCTAACTCCTACCCCTATGTCCCATACTTTAGCAAAAATCAAATAAACAACAAAATAACATTTATCTTACAGGGCATCAAACAGAATTTTAACAATTAACTAATATAAACATCGTACGAAAAAGTGTCGAGTGTCGGGTTCAAATAGTGTATCGTACTTCGTGTCAAAACGTCAATTTCACTTATTATCACTTCCTTTCTTTTAGCACTGGTTCCGTTTACTCCCTCTTTCAGAATGACGGTCGACCATGCATTTACAAACTCTGGTTCCGCCGTTCCGGTCTCCCAGGTTTACTCACACACCCAAACTTTGGTTCCGCCGTTCCGGTCTCCCAGGTTTACACATGTCAAATTTCTCTTTTTCTCTTTTCGTTTTTAAATATTGTTTTCTTGGTTCTCGTGTCTCGTATACATGCATCATTTTCCCGTGATCACATTATTCTTTCAAAGCTTGCTAATGTCACGGAAAATAAATAAATCCTACTTTAATACTTTTCAAACATAAAACATGGCACATAGTACACTGTCAATATTCCTAGCATTTGTCGATTTCTATGTCTGCCTTTCTTTCTTTTTCTTTTTCTTTTCATTGCAACAGTAGGTTTGTCATGTGAAAACAATTAAGTACTAATTTCATTAATCAAGTCCTAAGCATGCTTTTGATACTAACTACCAACAGAACAGTCGGCTAGTGACTTCCCGTACCATGGCCATTTTTTTTATATATAGATGATTGAAAGCTAACCTTTCATTTCAATACTAATACAGCAGTAACAAACAACAAAAATTTAACTCGTAATTAACTAACATTTCCGAATTTTTCCAGTAAGCATACTAGTAATGTTTTCCTTGTACATGCATCCGTTAGTGTAGCTTCGTTTCGGCATTTTAACAAAAATTATATTGGTGATATATTTAGGTAAGTAGATAGGAGGTTTCTACCTTTCTTCTTGGCGGTAGTGGTTTGACTACTATAACGTTGGATCGGATCGCGAATGGTATGTCTCCTTTATGCCTTGGTTTGACCGAGTACTAACTTTTCTTCTTAGGAAACAAAAGGTCAAAGAAAGAAAAAGAAAGTAGTACTGGAAATCGGGTCTGGACTCTGTCTCCCTTTCTTTCTATTTCTCACAAGTGTTTTCCAAAAGAGGAAGGGAAAATGGGGTGGTTTGGTGGGTTAAAAGTTAGAGTATTTATAGGCACCAGTACACTCTCTCTCTCTCGTCTAACCTCCGGCCTCACCTCCTCCCTACTAGACTTACACCCCTACGTTCTAGGATGAGGTAAGCCTCTTAGGATTAGATTTTTTCTCAGGCTATCCAATCTTTTCTTTCCCTCTCTCTCTCTCTCTCTTAAGCTACAAATATATAAGTGATGGCTTTGTCAGGTGCCAGCCAACTGGTAAGACACATTTTCTTTTTCAAATATATATGTGATGGGTTTGTCAGATGCCAGCCAACTGGTAAAACACGTAATATTCTTTTTCCTTCTCTCACTCTCGTGTGTACACTCTCTCTCTCTCTCTCTGTAGCTATATGTATAAGGATTTCATAGCCTAGATTTTAGTTCAGACTGATGGGAATTTGGATAAAAATCCCAACTTTCCCCTTTCCATTTTCGGCAATCTCTCTCTCTCTCTCTCTCTCTCTCTCTCTCTCTCTCTCTTGTCAACTCAAGAGGACAGGCACCAGATTGCTGAGTAGAGAAAATCTCACGCATTTACTCTTTCTCTCCCTCTCAACCGAATTACTCCCTCCCTCTCTCTACTAGACTACTCATAAGGCTAGGACGACATAGGGTGGAAGAGATGAGATGATGTGACAGATTTTTGGGATAGATCTCTCCATATACGCGCATGTACAAATTTATTGAGGCCTAAAAATCTAAATTTGACCAGTCAAGATACGTTTAATAAAATTAACACTCAAATAAATAAATAAAAAGACAATCGGGTAAAAGAAATTTTATTAAATTTATAATTTTATTGACAAAAAAATTAGGGTCATTACAACCTACCCCCCTTAATAAATTTCGTCCTCGAAATTAAGTACATACTACGATAGAAAAAGATGCGGGTAATTTTCTCGGATAGCGTCTTCTCGTTCCCAAGTAGATTCCTCAATTCCTTGATGTCTCCATAAAACTCGCACCAACTTGATTGTTTTGCCTCGAATATTCTTTTCGCTGTGGTCTTGAATTTCTACTGCTTGCTCCTCGAAAGTTGCGTCCTCGTTTAGGGTGATATCCCCCCAATTGATGACATGAGTGGGGAGAGCAATATATTTACGCAGCATCGACACGTGAAACACATTATGGACTCGGTCCAGCTGTGGTGGTAGAGCTAAACGATAAGCTACATTACCAATCTTTGCCAGAATGTCGAATGGTCCAATATATCGTGGAGACAATTTTCCCTTTTTCCCAAACCGAATAACTCCCCGACGCGGTCTGATTTTCAGGAACACATGATCGCCAACTTTGAAAGACAAGGGTCTGCTCCTTTTGTCCGAGTAACTTTTCTGACGACTCTGAGCGGTAAGTAGTTTCTGTCGAATCAACTTAATCTTCTCAGTCGTATTTCGGACCAGATCTGGTCCAATCAATCCGACTTCTCCAGCATCAGTCCAACAAACCGGTGAGCGACAGGGTCTTCCGTACAAGGCTTCAAAGGGTGCCATCTCAATGCTTGACTGATAACTGTTGTTGTAAGCAAATTCGACCAGGGACAACTGTTGTTCCCAGTTTCCGGAGAAATCAAGTGCACAAGCTCTCAACATGTCTTCAAGAATCTGAATTGTCCTTTCCGTCTGTCCATCCGTCTGTGGATGAAAAGCAGTACTGAGCCGAATGTCCGTTCCTAAAGCCTTCTGCAATCCCTTCCAAAATTTGGATATGAATCTCGGATCACGGTCAGATATGATAGATATAGGTACTCCATGTAAGCGTACAATTCCTTGAATGTAGAGCAAGCTCAAAGCCTCCATATTCTCTGTCATCTTTACCGGTAAGAAGTGCGCAGATTTAGTGAGACGGTCGACTATTACCCAAATAGCAGTGTTAGACTTAGGCGTCTTGGGTAAGCCGGTCACAAAATCCATGGAAATATGCTCCCACTTCCACGTCGGTATTGGTAAAGGTTGAAGATCCCCTCCAGGCTTCTGGTGTTCAGCTTTGACTTGTTGACAAACTAAACAAGTTGACACATAGCTAGCTACATCTTTCTTCATTCCCTCCCACCAGTACGTCCTTCGCAGATCATGGTACATCTTAGTACCTCCAGGATGAACAGCGAAGTTCGAGTGATGAAATTCTCGTAGTACAGCTTCCCGGAGGGTGCCGATGTTTGGTACGAATATCGAACCTTTGAATCTGAGGCTGTTGTCGGTGTGAATCGTCCATCCAGTAAGGGCTTTCCCGACCATAATCTGAAACCGTATAAACTCACAGTCCTGTTCGAATCCTTGAGCAAGTAGAATTTCTCGGTGAAGTGCAGGTACAGCAATAAGAGCGCACAAACGGGCTTGTCCATTGACTGATGATGCTTGCAGGTTGAACTCGTTGAGTGTCTCTACCATCTCCCATTCTTTCATGGCTACTTTAGCTTTCTGCTCTCGACTCTTTCGACTCAGAGCATCGGCTACAACGTTAGCTTTGCCCGGGTGGTAGGACATAGTGAATTTATAATCCTCAAGATACTCCATCCACCTCCTCTGTCTCATATTCAGTTCCTTCTGTGTGAACAGATACTTGAGACTCTTGTGATCTGTGAAAACTTCAAATTGCTCGCCGTACAGATAATAACGCCACGACTTAAGAGCGAAAACTACCGCTGCCAATTCTAGGTCGTGCGTAGGGTAATTCTTTTCATGCGGTCTTAATTGACGTGATCCATAGGCAACCACCTTCCCATTCTGCATCAAGACGCAACCCAAACCATCTTTAGAGGCATCACAGTAAACTGTGTAACCTACATCCCACTCCGGAATGATGAGTATGGGTGCACTGGTTAGTCTTTTCTTCAACTCCTGAAACGTCTTCTCACATGTCTCACTCCATTCAAACTTGACTCCCTTTTGCGTCAATCTTGTCATTGGTTTGGCAAGAATCGAGAAGTCCTCAATGAATCGTCGATAATAACCAGCCAAACCCAGAAAACTTCTGATTTCAAACACTGTCGTAGGCCGCTTCCAATCCAGCACTGCTTCCACCTTGCTATCATCCACTGCAATTCCGTCTTTAGACACCACGTGTCCTAGGAATTTAACCACTTCTAGCCAGAACTCGCACTTACTAGCCTTTGCATAGAGTTGGTTGTCTCTAAGCACTTGCAGTACGATTCTGAGGTGTTCTTCGTGCTCTTCCTTTGTGGTTGAGTATATCAGTATGTCATCAATGAACACTACCACAAATCTATCTAGGTAGGGTTGAAAAATTTTGTTCATGAGACACATGAATACTGCTGGTGCATTGGTGAGTCCAAACGGCATTACTACAAATTCATAGTGTCCGTATCTGGTTCTGAATGCAGTCTTGGTGATGTCTTCATCCCGAATCCTCAGTTGGTGGTACCCTGAACGAAGATCAATCTTTGAGAAACAAGTAGCTCCTCTCAATTGATCAAACAGGTCATCGATTCTAGGCAAAGGGTAGCGATTCTTGATCGTAACCCGATTCAACTGTCTATAATCGATACAAAGACGTAGTGTCCCTTCCTTCTTCTTCACGAATAAGGCTGGTGCTCCCCATGGTGATGTGCTTGGCCGTATGTAACCCTTCTCGTGCAGGTCCTGTAGTTGAACCTTGAGTTCTTTCAGCTCGGCCGGTGCCATTCTGTATGGGGCTATGGAGATTGGTGCAGTTCCAGGTTGGAGCTCGATGGTGAAGTCTATCTCCCGCTGTGGCGGTAATCCAGGTAGTTCGTCAGGAAACACGTCCGCATACTCGCTGACAATGTGAGGTAGTCCCAGCTCCATCCGGTCAGCTTCTTCCAACTTGAGGCTAGCTAGCCATCCAAAAAGCTGGTACTGCCACCTTGTCCGCCTTGTCGTTGAATTTGGAGGCTGTCGATCCCCCTTAAACTTGAAGCAGGATCCATCAGGAGTGAAAGCCGTCACCATTTTCTGATGGCAATCTATGACAGCTCGGTGGGATGACAACCAGTCCATTCCCAAGATTATATCGAAATCAGCCATATCAATCACTCGTAAATCACAAGTCAGATGTAGATCAGCTACCTCTATCTCACACCCTTTACAAATTAGATTAACAGCTAACTTCCCACCCAAAGGTGAGGTTATCACCAAATTTGATTGTAAGGGTTCTGATTTTAATCCTAGTGCAGATACACAGGCAGCAGATATAAACGAGTGCGTTGCTCCAGTATCAAACAAGGCATGTACGCATGTACTGAACAATATTAGCGTACCTTGGATCACAGTGGGATCCTGCTCTTCTTGTTCAGCCTGAAGAGCAAAGACTCGCCCTCCAGCATTTTGTTGAGTTCCTGTTGGTTGCTTCCCTTTCCAATTCTGTTGCTGGGGTTGGGACTGTTTGTTGTTCTGTTGTTGAGATCCACCTTGATTTCGATTAGCAAAACCAGTTTGTTGGAATTGTTGAGGTGGTTGACTACCATTCACCCGAGGCCTCTCCCGCTGTGGTTTTGGGCAGTCACGGCTATAATGCCCCATTGCTTGGCAATTATAGCATTGAACCGTAGCAATATCGCGGATAAATCCCTGCGATGGCCTTGGTGATTGATTTTGCACCGCCCTGGTGTTGCTCCATGATTGGCCCCCTTGCTGTAAGTTGAATGACTTTTTTGGATAAGGTCCCTGATTGTTGTTAGGGTTGTAGGTTTGGTTGTTTCTAATTGGTCCTCCAGCACTTGCTCCGGTCTTCTTCCACTTGGCCTTGAAATCCATGTCTTCTCTTTCAAGCCTCAAAGCACATTTCACCACTTGTGAGTAAGTGGGAAACTCATGGCCAACTACTGCCTTGCGAGAGGAACTCAGTCCCCATTCAAACTTCCTTGCCTTGTCATCCTCAGTCGGGATAGAAGTTAGAGCATATCGTGACAGTTCCTCGAACTTGGCAGCATACTGAGTCACTGTCATCGAACCTTGCTGCAGACTATGAAATTCTTGCGCCTTC
Source organism: Rhododendron simsii (assembly GCA_014282245.1). NCBI lineage: Eukaryota > Viridiplantae > Streptophyta > Magnoliopsida > Ericales > Ericaceae > Rhododendron > Rhododendron simsii. Next base: position 21,225,118 of record CM024965.1, on the reverse strand, counting down.
GCCTGCTTGATTGGTGTAGGGAAGTACTTGTCTAGGAAGATGCGTTCAAACTCAGCAAATGTCATTGTTGCAACATCGTGAGTTGTCTCCATTAACTCCCACCAATAACGGGCCTCGCCCTTCAGCTGATAAGTGGCTAGAGCTACTCGGTCCCCATCACGAGCAATATCTAAGGTGCCGAATATCACTTTAACTTCCTTAAGCCATGCTTCGGCCAAGGTCGGCTCAACTTCTCCATGGAAAGCTGGCGGTCGTCGTTTACAAAACTCGTTTAGAGCTTGAGCCCGAGTCATCGGTCCAGGTGCATGAGCGTGGGGCGGTGGACGGTTGGCGTTGTTGATAGCCGCGGTGAAGGCTTGCAGAAGTTGGGCTAAATCCACGTTTCCATTGGCTGGGTTAGGATTGCCGTTGGATGACTCTCCATTGCGGTCATTGTTTTCGTTACCCAATCCATTGCGTGTGAGCACCATCTACAATTTACAGATTTTTGGGGTTTCAGCATGGTGTCTTATATAACTATGTATATACACATATTAATCCTTTATACCATTAATAATTGAGACGGTCAAGTAAATTGAACTGAAACTTTTATTGATAGAAGTTTAGTACAAAATGCTGATTAAGGAAAATAAACAATTACGCCCTATTGCATGGGCCTACTGTCCTCGATTCACTACAAGGAGTTAACAGAGGATAACGATAGCTTCCTAAGACAAGTTGGACCCTACATACTACTACATAATCCTGCAAGTTAACAATCTTATTCCATGCTGCTGGTACTCCAACCTAGGGTTGTTTGACTCCGTACGTTTCCTTCAGCCACAACTTGTATTCTCTTTCGGCAGGGGTCTTGGTCCTAAGAAAATACTGACGTTCCTGGGCGAGCAGCTCCTCCATAGTTAAGACGGGTGGTTCTTCCAGTGGTCCTAGGTAATATTGGGAGAGATTCATCATTGCAGCCTCTAACTCCGGATCGGACGTAATATAGTCAATTGGTTGCATGAAGTTCTCCACAGGTGGTGCAGGAACTGGGTTAGGTGGGAAATTCTCGGAGGCAGCATCTGGTGGGGGTATCTCCCAAGTGATTGGAACTTCATAGAGCTCCATGTCATCTTCTGGTGGGGGTGTTGGTCCTGAGTGTTTGAGTGCTAGAAGTGACCGGTAGTCGGCCAGTGCGTGCGGGGCGAAGGGTGGGCATCCTCCTTGTCGGACATTCGACATCTATAACATTACAGATTGTTATACTTATAATGGACTTAACGGTGTAAGGAGAAAAATTGAGTACGAATAAAATTAGCACAAGTATGCACATAAATAGTGATCACATATTAACAGAAATTTCAAGTCTTTTATTACTTAATAAAACGAGTACAACATAGCTGGCTTGCTAGCCTAAGCTTCCTACTACATCTTGATCACAACAAAAGATCCTGCCACTTATTAAACCTTCCTACTGTTCTAGCAGATGTTTGGAAACTTGACGGTATATGCGCCTATGTCAGTCTCAAAAGGTGGTGGTGGTACTCCATCGAAGTCACCAGGCATGTCTATGAAGCTTGGCATAACCCATCCTGGCTCTATCTCTCCTACCTCCATTTCCTCACCATCGTTCTCCCACTCCTCCTCAGGAAACTCCTCCTCTTCAGGTTCTTCTTCCGGATCTTCCTCGGGCTCCTCCTCAACTTGTTCAGCTATGAACTCCACTTCTTCCGGATCTTCCTCCTCGGGTTCTTCTTCCTCAGGTTCTTCTTCTGCATGTTCCTCCTCTTCAGGTATCAATACGTCCATTGGTGGCCAAACTCCATAGGTTCGATGGTATTCGTCTAGCAAGGGAAATTGATGGACAAAGTAGGGGTCACTTATCAAATGGTTGAGTATGGTATGGTGGATGTCCTTAAAGTTTTGGATCTCGGCTATCAATGCTGGGTCCATCTACAATGGAAGATACCTCAATTAGTAACGTTTTAAAACTGCGTTTTATTAACTCTAAAGAGAAACTTAAACTCAATACACGTTTATACAATGGTCAAACTATTTTATGATCTACCCATTCTACCCATGGCTGAGGTTTTTAACCTAAGGCTTTGATACCAAGTTGTAACGCCCCAAATTTTGGGAACATTAAATATAACAATTTTATTCAACCTTAACATTTAATAAATAAAAGTAGCATAATAAGTCATTACATTCCAACAAAATCTCAAATCAAGTTTTCAATTATTTAAACAATAAGGAGGGGTACTACGGAAATTTCTATTCTCCAAGGTGGTTGTCTTCCTCGGCGATATTCTGCTCAACTCCGTACTGCTCCAGATTATAGAACGCCTCCTGTTCGCCTTCTAAGTCTGGCATAAGATGCCAGGGTCACAAAAGTAACACCGTGAGCTTTTAAGCTCAGTAGCTAACTCCTACCCCTATGTCCCATACTTTAGCAAAAATCAAATAAACAACAAAATAACATTTATCTTACAGGGCATCAAACAGAACTTTAACAATTAACTAATATAAACATCGTACGAAAAAGTGTCGAGTGTCGGGTTCAAATAGTGTATCGTACTTCGTGTCAAAACGTCAATTTCACTTATTATCACTTCCTTTCTTTTAGCACTGGTTCCGTTTACTCCCTCTTTCAGAATGACGGTCGACCATGCATTTACAAACTCTGGTTCTGCCGTTCCGGTCTCCCAGGTTTACTCACACACCCAAACTCTGGTTCCGCCGTTCCGGTCTCCCAGGTTTACACATGTCAAATTTCTCTTTTTCTCTTTTCGTTTTTAAATATTGTTTTCTTGGTTCTCGTGTCTCGTATACATGCATCATTTTCTCGTGATCACATTATTCTTTCAAAGCTTGCTAATGTCACGGAAAATAAATAAATCCTACTTTAATACTTTTCAAACATAAAACATGGCACATAGTACACTGTCAATATTCCTAGCATTTGTCGATTTCTATGTCTGCCTTTCTTTCTTTTTCTTTTTCTTTTCATTGCAACAGTAGGTTTGTCATGTGAAAACAATTAAGTACTAATTTCATTAATCAAGTCCTAAGCATGCTTTTGATACTAACTACCAACAGAACAGTCGGCTAGTGACTTCCCGTACCATGGCCATTTTTTTTATATATAGATGATTGAAAGCTAACCTTTCATTTCAATACTAATACAGCAGTAACAAACAACAAAAATTTAACTCGTAATTAACTAACATTTCCGAATTTTTCCAGTAAGCATACTAGTAATGTTTTCCTTGTACATGCATCCGTTAGTGTAGCTTCGTTTCGGCATTTTAACAAAAATTATATTGGTGATATATTTAGGTAAGTAGATAGGAGGTTTCTACCTTTCTTCTTGGCGGTAGTGGTTTGACTACTATAACGTTGGATCGGATCGCGAATGGTATGTCTCCTTTATGCCTTGGTTTGACCGAGTACTAACTTTTCTTCTTAGGAAACAAAAGGTCAAAGAAAGAAAAAGAAAGTAGTACTGGAAATCGGGTCTGGACTCTGTCTCCCTTTCTTTCTATTTCTCACAAGTGTTTTCCAAAAGAGGAAGGGAAAATGGGGTGGTTTGGTGGGTTAAAAGTTAGAGTATTTATAGGCACCAGTACACTCTCTCTCTCTCGTCTAACCTCCGGCCTCACCTCCTCCCTACTAGACTTACACCCCTACGTTCTAGGATGAGGTAAGCCTCTTAGGATTAGATTTTTTCTCAGGCTATCCAATCTTTTCTTTCCCTCTCTCTCTCTCTCTCTTAAGCTACAAATATATAAGTGATGGCTTTGTCAGGTGCCAGCCAACTGGTAAGACACATTTTCTTTTTCAAATATATATGTGATGGGTTTGTCAGATGCCAGCCAACTGGTAAAACACGTAATATTCTTTTTCCTTCTCTCACTCTCGTGTGTACACTCTCTCTCTCTCTCTGTAGCTATATGTATAAGGATTTCATAGCCTAGATTTTAGTTCAGACTGATGGGAATTTGGATAAAAATCCCAACTTTCCCCTTTCCATTTTCGGCAATCTCTCTCTCTCTCTCTCTCTCTCTCTCTCTCTCTTGTCAACTCAAGAGGACAGGCACCAGATTGCTGAGTAGAGAAAATCTCACGCATTTACTCTTTCTCTCCCTCTCAACCGAATTACTCCCTCCCTCTCTCTACTAGACTACTCATAAGGCTAGGACGACATAGGGTGGAAGAGATGAGATGATGTGACAGATTTTTGGGATAGATCTCTCCATATACGCGCATGTACAAATTTATTGAGGCCTAAAAATCTAAATTTGACCAGTCAAGATACGTTTAATAAAATTAACACTCAAATAAATAAATAAAAAGACAATCGGGTAAAAGAAATTTTATTAAATTTATAATTTTATTGACAAAAAAATTAGGGTCATTACAGAAATAAGAGATGGTGTAGGCACTCACAAGTTCTTTTGCTGTGGAACAGTTGGGTGGTGGATAATCCAATCCTTCCATGGATAATCCATTGTCCTTGTCCGCTTCAAAACGTTAAATAGCGCCGCGACCTGACACCAACCCAAAAAAATATCCATTACAAAGTCACACTTAAGCTCAGTTAGCGTGCCACAAAGGTTAAAACCATTGCACCACATACAAACACAAACATTGTGCTTACCACTTCAGCAATAGCTACGGTCTTCTCACTTGTTTTTAAGTTCAACGAATCAAGGACATCGATACGCTTCTCAACAAGGTTTATAACAACACAAAACCAGTGCTCACTCGTTACCAACAAAATCGGCAGAAAAAGCTGCATCCACAATTATTTGTAAATCAGTAAAGGGCCCAATCATGGGAATTAACATTACAATTTTATGAACATAAATATATAAAATTTAAGACTTGCCAAACTGCACATCGCAACATCATATCCAATAATGTCTGGATCAACTCTTTCGTTCAACACATTATGGTTCTTTAACTTTTTAATACTTCGCAAATTTCCCTACAAAGGATGGAAACATTGTATAAAATTCCACAAAAGTAAGTAAATGAAGAAGTTCAAAACTTTGACCTAAGGTATCCATTTTAAAATACCACAAATGTGCTTGAGAACATGTGCCGTGTGGGGACTCCGTAATTTTTTGGATACTTATCTTGTTCCTCTTTCATCAACCACACAATCATGCTATCCATTACCTGATAAACAATTGGAGGAAATTAAAAATTGGACATGACGACATGTAATATGAATAAATGTGTAACAAAACAACAAGTTTCACTTGGTGGGCAGGACATGGCATGGGGTATGGAATATATCCGGTACACTGGTAGGGGGTCATGTATCCCATGGTAGATTAATTGTATTATGGGCTTGAGCGATGGACCTATTTGAAGTGGCTCTTCTTTTACCGAAGAAGCCTACGTATGTAGAAGGGATAATTTTACTTCCGCATCTACCTACTATCAAGTGGGGGGTAGGTCATGGTGGAAAAGTTAAAGACACCTTTCCATTTGAAGTACAAAATTTTACAAGTACTATATTAATTACCAAATTCGACATGGCACCCCGTTCTTTGAACACATTCCGTAAATCAATCCGCGCTGGGTTAAAGGTCATGCCATCCATACAAACAAGACCCGTCCTGCAAGTACGAAAATACATCTCATTAGTTACTTATACCTTGATGACCGAATACATAAACACGGGAGATAGCTTTTAATACAATGTACAAGTTAGTAGTCATACATATCTTCCTTTTTCTGAGCTGGTTTCATAACATATTCAATTACTTCATTTTCTTCTTTGGTGAACTTAGAATCTTTGACCTCGGGTTCAGCCACATATGGCGTCCTTGTAGCTTTGCTTGGTTTGACCGTCCTATTACCCCGTTTTTTTGATGGGCGCGTCAAAGCGCGGTCTTGTACAACTCCTTCATCCACATGTACGTCAACCTCAACTTGTGCACCTTCTATGGCAACTTTCCCTTGGTTTTCCACAACTTCTTGTTGCACTTGTACTTGTTCGACCATGTTGAGTGTGTGTTGGTCAATTCCCACCACCGTCTGACTTCCACAAGCCACAATCATGGAGCTGTGTACAACATCATCCATTGTGTGCTCAGGGGTGTAGAATGGCATGTCACGGGCATTCTGAAAATTGCCACTATCGGATATCATATCCTCATCCATTTCATCCTCGGCAACCCTTTTCCCTGCCTTGTTCGGAGTAGTGGTGGAACTTGATGGAATTTCTTGACAAGCATCATCATCCAAAGGACTGTCCATCCCACTGACATCCTTCCCTTTTGAGGGTATTTTTTCAGTTGTGGCAGAATCATGAGCCATCAAGGCAGCATCCATGATGATGATATGTTGCAATTGTTCAAGATATGATTTCTGCAAAGAATGATGAGCCTTTTGCGCCTCCTATAAACATAAGGTCAAGTAAATGTTACAAATGGACATGACATAAATGGTTTGTCAAAAAATGGTGCATTGGACATAACAACTAAATTTTTTCTCACCGGATGCAGGAAACGAGGCTGAGGAAATTGGGTGAAAAGCGGATCTACCAACTCTAAATTCTCCTCCTTGGAGATTCGTTCCATTATAAGATTTGTCGTCCAAGACTGAATTAGCGGAACACCATCAATACCAACATTCATTCCCATCTCCACTTTGTCAAAGTATATAAGCTGCAAAGGAAAAATTACATTTCTATCATAACTGATTTTACAAAGTTGGGAAAAATTAATGTTCAAGAAGAAAATGGCAAGTACATTACCATCAATAGCAAGACACAACCAGAAACTCCAGGGGCATCCTTTCTATTATCAACGTCCTTCACATCTCTCTTCTTGAACTTCGTTATTTCCTTGACCAACCAATCCAACACAAACTGTGGCCATGCATATGACAAAATGTTCGTTAAATCATACACCGCCGGATAAAACTTTGTGGAGGCCACGTCCTTTGTTGTTGGACACAACAAAGAAGACAAGACAAACAAGACATACGAAGTCTGGAACTTTGCATTTGCTACCCCGGACTTAAATACTTCCTTCATCATTCCAAAGGTTACCCCTCTCTTCAATTCTTTGTCCCCTATAGCGAACATGGACCGAATGTGTTCAAAGTGGTAATTTTCACAATAGTCGGAACAGGTACGGTTCCTAGGGGTAGCCCTAATGCCTTTGCAACATCAGCAGGTGTGATTGAATAGACTTTCATCCTCCCAAATTCTATGGTGGAGTTCATAGGGTTGAAGTTGTGAACCAATTTTGAAATGAACTCCCGTTTAAGAATTTCACATTGTAGAGTCAGCATCGAACCGAAACCAACATTTTCAACAGCAGTTCTTTGATCGTTGTTTAATGATGCATTTAGTTTAACCAAAGCCTTTGGTGAACACCTACTCCGAAATACAGGCTGCACATGCAAATAATAAAACCATACATAAATGGTTGGATATTTCATACGACCATGATTCTGACAGCAATAATATTTTCAACATTATAATTAACTATATAAAAAACCATAAGTGCAAAGCCATACCAACGCATGCGACTTGTTCTTTACGGGGCCATTATCCTTTGTGTGGGCCTTTCTTTGGTTGGCTAGGTCCAAGAATGGTTTTCTCTCAACTGCAGACATATTGTTCCATAGTACGGCAGCTACGCTGCTATGCTGCATAGTTCACAAGATGATTGACAGCCAAAACATGAGACACGTAGTCAAAATTAAATAATACCTTCAAGAAGAACATTAAAAATGATAAAGTTTACGAGTTAGAGTTACAATTGCAATAATTCAAACCTTTGTTACAAAAAACCTCTGACCGGTCTCAGCCGTTCTTGCTTTTTTTAAATAGTCGTCACTGCATTTAAAAGCATACAATATTTTGTTAAGCTAAATACAAGTTGTAATTGAACACATTATCCAGTTAACTACATCGGAGGTAAACATACGTACAGGAATATTAAATAAGGATTGCTAGTGGTACTTTCCATAGGTGCGTTCGTATCACTAGTACTCCCTATTTCAGTTCGCCGTCGCTTCTGTCCTGTTTTCATCCTTCAATTTCAAAAAGTAACAGCAAGTGTAAGGAATTCATAACCAATAGTGGCAATAAATTCGAAAGTAGACTATACAAACCAGCCATAACACACTGCTTTTAATAGCCCTAAGATGAGCAAATCGTTATTGCACATGAAAAAGACTGTTATAGGACCAAATGCCATGCACGTAAGGATAGGCCGCAACAGATAATGAGGGGTCCAGTTTGGGTGGTATGCTTGGAGGGAATATCAACAGGGGGATATTTTCGCATAATAAAGCATGAAGATGAATGCCCAAAACTCAAATGTATTGCTTGAGAAGAAACTAGAAGCCCAACTCAGTCACTCCATATATGAAGCACTTCTGCCCTCTTCCACTTCTATTTATATTGTATAAATCATATTGGGACTCTTCACACCTAAGTTATGTTAAATTTCTCAAGTACTTTATATTCTTAAAAAAAAAAAAAAAGGGACTCTCACGCAGACAAGCCCCAAATCCAAATTCAACTAAAACTCGCACATCAAAAGCCCCAAGTACTGGTGCTTTAGCTTGCTTTATCAGTTAGTAACTTGGGATTTTACTTTTACTAACCCTTGACTTGGACTCATGCACAAATTCAACAAATCTAGGGCATTTCAAGAGCAATGATATTTAAGATACAAAAGCAAACACATACAAATGAATACTACTATATTCAACGGAGATATAGCTCTACCACACCTTGTGTGCTTGCAGGAACGACGACGACGAATTTGGGATAATAAAGCGTGGATGATTGACGAACTCGAGCTAGCATCTCCGGCAGATTACAGAATGGAAGTTGGGAACCAAGTCGGGCGTCGGGCAGGGGCAAATTATTGCGAGGAGGGAAAGCAAGAGGAGAAGAAGGGGAGCAAACTCTAGAGAGAGGAATGCCGAAGGAGTTTACGTTCCAGTGGAGAGAGAAGAAGGGAGAAAGGAAAGGGTTTTCAGGAGTATATATAACCTAAAAGATGTCGTTTTAGTAGTAAGGGCAGAATAGTACATTCAGGACATGGTACCATGTATTGGTGATAAAAATAGGGAGATACCATGTAGTGGTGATTTGGAGAGTGGACACCATGAAGTGGTGATTAAGGCTGGTCCACGCCTCCTGCCCGTAATTTTCCCATAAAATAAGGAGGACAATTCCCAATGGAGTCCGAGAGTGTTTATGAGACATGGATGCAATTTCATATTAAAGGTACAACTAAAAGATAATCTCAACTTGTCAAACAGTAAACTAAGCAATTAAAAGCAACACCGGGCACACAGCCAATAATTTAAGGCATAAAAGCCTTTTGGCATAAAGCCAATCACCGGCACAAAGCCAATAACTATTGTCATAAAAGCCTTTTGGCATTAAGCCATTCACCGGGCACCAAGCCAACATTCAAGTGCAATTCAATATAGAACAACATCTATGAATCAAACACTCACCTCGTACTCCAAAAGAAAGTACAACTTATGGTTTCGGTGCTCCTTGATTCACCGACTTGTCACCTATCCACAAGCCAAACATTTTAGTATACAAATACTTGAAAGGCTTGACAAATGCATTAAAAATATCCTGCATCAATTGAACAACATAACAAATGCCGAACACAAGTAAATTCACCGATTCACACCACAAACCAAGAATCTCTCAAACACACTATATAGCAGAACCACCAAATGAATTCTGACTATAGTATTCTATAGGTCCATAGTTAGACTTCGAGACTACATCCATTAGAAAGTACACTCTCGAACATCAATCTCAATATAAAATTTGCCCTAAACGGAGTCCGAATGACCAAGATACGCTCAAATGAAGTTTCACATTCAAAACAGAAATCACAGTTCTAGCAGAACAGTCTGCATTTGAAAGCTCATTAAAAATCACCCACTCAATATTTTCCATTGATTCCAACACCAAAACATCACCGATTAATCAATGTTTAAGACTCATAAGAACTCATGTCCACGCAACATGCTTAAACTTGATGAATTTCACGAGGAACACAAGCCAAAAGCTGTCCAGAATCCCAGAATTTCCCAAAACCTGAACTTTAATTAAAAAACTGCTATAATCTAGAAAGAGTCACGGCACAACCCATACATATTCAGAAAGATATACGAGTCTAGTTTCATAATCAAGAAACGGTGCGTAAAACCGATACCCGAGCTAGGAGATATGTCCGTTTTTCCAACATGTGTCTGTGCTGCCAGCACAGACGCGAACCAGACACCAGTTCAGTTCATGATTTTTATCTTTTTCCACACGTCTCAGAAAATTCTGAAATTTTTACGGCATAAACTACACTCACAGAGGCATCTACAGTAAAATTATCAAAAAAATAACATGATCGGCAAGTCGATGAGAAAAATTCGTCAAAACAGGACAGGTTATGATTATGCATAGCAGATTTCAAAATTCCATAGCAAGTCGAGTTCTTGACGGTTTTCAACGATTCCAGCGGCTACAGAACGAGATGAGAGTGTTCTTTAAATATCAAGAAGGAAACAAAATCCAATTCACAATCTAAGAACGAAAAATCAGCAAAAAATGGAACCCTAGTAACCTGTCCCAAAATCTGCTGTATACACAGAAATAAGCAAAAGAAACTAAAAATTACCTACTGAATTGGATGTTTCAATCCTCCCTGTTGTTCTTCTTCTTCTTTTTTCCACTCTCTCTCTCTCTCTCTCTCTCTCTCTCTCTCTCTCTCTCTCTCTCTCTTCTAACGTAGAATACAAAACACCTACTAGGTTTCTTTTTTTTTTTCCTTCCCCTTTTATGACTCACACACACATGGCTCACAAGCAGTAACATGCACAATTGACTTATGTTGTCATGGGCAAAACTTCTATTCATGTCGTCTCTTCAAATTTAGAAAAGTTGGGTCTCCCAGGAAGCAAAATTCAGCCAAAATCAGCACTCCCTCCATTAGTTGGAGTTACAGAACCATGAGCTTTTTACGAGGAACTTACTTCAACCAAAATCATCACAAGTTGCGAAAAATGGTGGGGTTGCTTAACTTTTTGTGTTAGGGAGGTGTTATTGTTCTTGATTCCAACGTGAAATGGGATTTGTTCCTCATTCCTTGGGACAACATTTTGCAAATTCTCATCCTTAGCTGTGGACATTACTAAATTTGGTTTTTTTTTGCACATTAACTTAATGTCCTTGTAGTTTTGCATCTATTGTTGCATACGCCAATTAAAGCACATGTTGGAGTGGTGTTTAATCCAATTCTATTAACTACAGTTCAAGTTGATTATGTTCATGAACTTCATGTTTGCTAATGCCTATTTTGTTCTCAGAACTAATACAATCTCCAACAATTTTTGAAAAAGCAAACAAATGCACCAAAAGGAAGCAACAAAAGTTGAAAAAAAGGAGAAATAATATGGCCAACCTACACATAATAAGCATATTTCACGCTACTGCAAAAACAAACAACTAAGCCTATTTGGGTCTTCCAAGAGGCTCCCTTTTGGGTCAGCTTAAGAGTTTTGCTCACAAGTCATATGGATCGAAGAATAATTGGTATTAGGTTACAACAGTAATATATGAAAAAGTTCAGCTTAATAAGAAACATGCTACTCTTCAAAATACTGAAATGACCAGGTGACAAAGAACAGAATCCAATTAGAAGACAAAAGTTTGGCTATCTTATTGCTTGAGGAAACTCATCATTCTCTTTTTCTACAAACTGAAATGAGCAAGTGACAAAAGTATGCTGCCAAATTCAGTGAAGAAATTTTCTCCTACAATCTATGCAATCATATATGCTAACGTCAAAAAATTTAGATCATGTACAATAGGAGAAGTTATCCAATTTATTTTTCCATTTAGTGCCGCGTCAACGCATTCATAGATTTGCTCCAAGATTTTTAAAATTATCTTCACTTATGGTGCAAAATTATCTTCATTTTTTCCCTTTCTCATGACATGATCCTTTGGATTTCCATTTGTTCAATAAAAGTGACATGGTAAATAAGGATCAATCTTCAAATCAAACACTAAGGTCTAGTTTAGCAGTTTTCACATTGTCTAGCTAATATAAGAATATTGGCAGCAAACTCTAGCCAATCATACAATTGTAGCAAGCTAAGCTACCTTCTCCCTCTCAAGGATAAGACAGATTTCTTCATAGTAGTTTCCTTAATTCTTGAAGAAACAATCTACAGAGTACAGATAATCCAAAAATGACTAAACTCTAGACGATTACGGAGTACCTAATTAGCAAGTTTCAATTGGTGGGTGATAGAGAAAATTTTCTAAGGCATATAGTGTTGACTTGGCTGGCTTTGGTTTGAAACAAGAAAAATGTTCTAAGGCAAAAAGGGAACAGAACGCTATGCTAGCGGAGCGCCCTAGCTCTTGTATGGGCCCCAAGAGTGCTAGGGCTCTCCGGTGGCGCTATTCAAAGTGTTCTTGATTTTTGAATTAATTTTAAATGCCAGAGTTTGATTGCGAGCGCCCCAGCAGCGCGCTAGCGCCCGAAGTGTCTATTTCCCATTGGCTAGCTCTAGGTTTTGGTTCAGCACATACATATTCCGAATTTTCACTCTTTTAGGGTAACCCACTCTTGCATCAGCCACTTTAGATAGAGAAAAACACTTTCACTCATATCCCTTGTGTGCTTATGCATTTGAGATGATCTACATTAAGCATTTGATCATCCTTTGTCATCCTAGAGAAATACTCGAATATTCAATGTATTCTCTCTAGGTTGATTTGTTTTCCACAAAAACTTCATCTATTTCAAAATCCATACATTGTTGCCGATGATACTACTTGGCCGGAGAAGCAGTTCATACTGCAGTCTATATTCTTAATAGATCTCCTACAAAGGCAGTGCTCAATAAAACTCCGCTTGAAGCATGGAGCAAGAGGAAGCCATTAGTTGATCACTTCAAAGTATTTGGCAGCATTGCTTATGCTGTATATCAAGCTCAAAACAGGGATAAATTTGATGACAAAGGGCAGAAGTATGTCTTTCTTGCCTACAACGATGAATCGAAAGGTTATCGTCTTCTCAATCCTTCAACCAATCAGCTCATGATCTCAAGAGATGTTATTTTTGATGACATGGCAGCATGGCAATGGAGTCTTGAGACAACTCAACCACCTGCTACCTTTGGTTTTATTGAGTCATTGACAACTCCAAATGACGTTCCTCATCAGCATTCTCAAAAGGCTAGTACGAGCGCGGGATCACCAAGTTCAAGCTATCTAAATCCCGACGCTTATGATTCGGATTCTTCACCTACAAAGGTACGCTCGTTAAGAGATATTTAAGAATCATGTGATGTTGCATTTCTTGGAATATGACCCAGTGATGTGCCTTGATTAATTACGTGAGCCAGTGACTTAAACCTATTCATTCTTAAGGGAGGAGCATATGTTAACCCATGAGCGCACACACACTTGATAATATTCCTAAAAGCCTAATAAAACACTAAGAGGGTTTTCATTCCACTTCGTTCCTATCTCCACCGTTTGAGAGAGAGAGAGAGAGAGTTCGGCAAGAGCAGGAAGTACAAGAACAAAAGGAGAAGCAGAGGGAAATCAGAGGGAGCTTTTGAGTGGATTAATTGAAGATTCAATACGTAAATTCCATGTTTTAGTGATGAATTTTTGTAGTTCTAAATTTCATACGTTGGTTAATAGTTTCCAGGTTCTTCAAGTAACTGGGGTTCGTGGTTTAGACTTGCTTGGAACATGATTTGCTTGGGTTAGGAGTAGCTGTTAATACCTACAAGTTTGGGTGTGTTTTAATGAAGCTTTGGTATGACTTTGATATGGGTTTTGAAGAGTTAGGTTCAGATTTTAGGGAAAATCGCAGAATAGGACAGATTACAGTCCCAACTTCGGATAAGCATATCTTTGTCGTCCGAACTCCGATTAGGGTAAATTTTATATCGAGACTGATGCCCCAAAAGTCTACTTTCCAATGGAGGTGGTCCCAGCATCTAATTCCAATCCTATCAAAAAATATTGCCAGAATACCACAGGCTGGTTCTGGGACTCATACCAACTTTGAGGTTTTAGTTAGGTTAAGACTTCTCCACTAGATTGGACTTTAAGTTGAGTTGCCACTAGAGAGATCTAATGAGAGTATTCAATTAGAAGTTTAATTCTGCTTCATTGGGTTTTAATTGTCTTATATGTTTATGTAGGGAACGTGGTTTAGAAGCTCGGATTTGAGGTGAGTGATTAATACCCAAAACACATGGTTTGTTATAAGCTTTACGCTTCAATGATGTTTTATACTTTGATATGAACTCCATGGAATATCAATGAAAGGTGGACATGTTTTATATCTATTAATGACATCCTCCCACGTCCCAGCTTGCTAGGGGACAATGAAAGACATGACTATTATATCGGATAACGAAAGACTTCTTAACTTATCCACTATCGGGGACGCCTGGTAGACATGAAATGAATAGAGGATGTGCATTACTATGCTATGTTGCTATGAGAAATGATTCATTTTTAAATGGTTTTATCATTGTCCATGGAAAGCATATGAATTGTGTACTAATCATTCATACGAGCTTCAGCTTATGTTATTTTTCCCACCCTTCAGGAAACAAGGAGTAGTGTCGTGACGTGAACTCTTTTGTGGATGTGCTATGAGTATGAGGACTTGTGAATAATTGTTTAGCTAGATAGTTTGTAACATAACTTGCTAAATTATGTAATCATTGTAAGTGGCTTGCTAAACCTTATTATTAAGCATAGCTCTGAGGTGTAGTTTGGGGAATCTTAGCTCTTTTCAAGTGTAAGTTGTCGTTTGTTAGATTGCACAGGATAAGCTTCCGTCGGTTAGCACTCTTAACACTCTTATCCCTTCTTATTATAAGATTATGAGAAGTTATATGTTAGATAAGGCCTTGGTGAAGGTTTCACCGGCACTTCGTGATGGCTAAGACCTACAGGGACGGGTCAGGGTCATTACATGCAAAGACTTATAGAAGTTTGGTTGGTTCCTTAATTTATCTAACAAACACTAGACCAGACATTATGTTCTCTGTCAGATTGATTTCCAGGTACATGAATCAGCCGAGTAAGAACCATTATGCAGCAGCGAACAGGATAATCCGGTATCCACAAGGAACTAAAAAGCAAGGCATCAAGTTGGTGAACCAATCAGATTGTAATTTAGTTGGATACACCGACAGTGACTAGGCAAGTTCTCTTGATGATCGCAAGAGCACATGTGGTTATATTTTTTGCCTAGGCTCCAATGTGATTTCATGGAGTTCAAGGAAACAGAAATCTGTAGCAATGTCTTCTTCTAAAGTAGAGTATATCACCGCAATGGAAGCAGCTTGTGAAGCTGTCTAGTTGAGAAGACTACTCAAAGATTTGCAGCTGGAGCAAAGAGAGTCGACAAGAATATTCTATGATAACATGTCAGCATTTGCGATGACCAAAAATCTAGTCTTTCATGCTCGGTCAAAACACATTGAGGTTCGCCATCATTTCATTCGAGATTTGATCAGCAAAGAAGAAATTGTTATGGAGTTTATCAACACCAATGACTAGCCAGCATATAGTCTCACCAAAGCAGTGACTTCGGAGAAGCTTGATAAATTCAAGACCCAATTGAAAATTACAAATTAAGAAAGGGGTGTTAGAAGTTAATTTGTAATTATCTAGAAGTCTGAAGTAGTCTTGTACAAAAGTCTAGAATTGGTTAAGATTAATGGGATTAATTGAGTCTTATCTAGAAGTAGGAAGGTCAAGAGTTAGACCTATGTAGAATAGCTCACTTAAGTTGGAAGGTGAAGAGTTAATATTATCTAGTTACATCAGCAAGTATAAATAGGAGATCTTGATGTAATCTTTGGAAGTAAGTACCAACAATAAAATCCCAGATAAATACTTCTCTTTACTGCACCTAAGTACTAGTAAATCTTGGACAAGTCCATCTATAGCTTTCGTTGCACAAACAGTTCTCTACCCTAATATTTTCTCAAAACTCCTCCCAAAGAAGTTGAAATATCCTAGTGGGAGATCTTTCGTGTCCCAAAAATGAGCTTTCGCCCCTTGTTTCGCCGAGGTATATCCCTCCCACACCCACTTCAATTCCAGTATCTCCTTATACAATCCAGTAAATTTTCGTTAATAATTAACTCACCATTTGAATGCATTCTGAATTCGACTGGTGAAGGATTTTGACTTGTTGATAGTGTTGTGAGCTACACAGTGCTGTGTATTTTGCCGTCATTAAGACGGATTCTGGGTCGATTTTTCCAAAGTAATTGTTATGGTAGCAGCACAATTGGTATGCGCATACACGTCATCACATCAATTTGTTTCCATTGACAAGTTGGGGAAACTGATTCAATGCATAACAGTCACGAAAGTGTGGATTGTGGCAGCAAGTTTTATTTTTTATTAGATTTCGGCAATGATACGGGACAAAGTGAGAACTATTATGCCAAGATATGGGCTTTACTGGATTGATGTGGTATTTGTTTGGATCTCGAGTTTGTGGAGGGATTGCGGAGGGAAAATAATAGCCAAGGATTTCCCTACACAAATTCTAACTGCTATTTGCTTTGCGCAAATCTCTTCACCAAATCTCAGATGAATCAAGGTCTGTTTTTTCTAACCGGGTTTCTAGATTAATTTGCACGCAACCCAACTAATTAATCACGGCCTCCTATAGTTAACAACCGGACAAATACTCCAATGGCTTCAAAGTTAGGAATGTTTGGGCTTCCAGGGATTCGAACATGCAATTACATAAAGAGAGTACTTAAATTCAATCAATGTTTGGAATGCAATTTTTTCTAGTTTGGTTTGCATACAACACTTCCAAATACAATCACAGGATTCTCAGTACAGATCGAGTAAACTTTGCAACACAAAACCAATGACACAAAACGTTTGCAACACAAAACACAATAACACAACTACATACACCGAAAAACACACACATCTCACTACACATCGAGTAAACTAACCTGATGAAGTGCCGATGGCAATGCCAAAGTTCGAAGCTTGGACGATTGAAGGTATGGTCTCCGGAGTAGAGGATTCAAACGGAGAAGGAGGGAGTTGGTGGACCACGTCGGCTGTTGAATGGAAGAGAGTAGGGAGAAGTCTTGAGAGGCTGGGGAGCAATGAAGAATTGTCGCCGGACCAAACCCTAGACCACCGCCGTACCTCAGGAGAATGGAAATGAGGAAAAAAATACAGAAGGAATAAAGGAAAGATTGGGACGATCGGGGAAGGGAAGGGAACGGTGTCGTTTTTTTTTCAAAGGGCAAATTTGTCCACTCACATCATGCTTCATTTGACATACCATGTATTGGTAATATTCATTCCAGGTGCCATGTCTTGGTAATTTGGAAAGTTCACACCATGGGGTGGTGATAATTTCGGGTCCACACCACCTGCCGGTAATTTTCCCAACTTCCAAAGTCTAAAAGTCCAACCTCGTTTTAGTCTCCAATTCAAAT
Organism: Rhododendron simsii; assembly: GCA_014282245.1. Lineage (NCBI taxonomy): Eukaryota > Viridiplantae > Streptophyta > Magnoliopsida > Ericales > Ericaceae > Rhododendron > Rhododendron simsii. The sequence goes on along the minus strand of CM024965.1, from coordinate 21,207,601 downwards.
AATAAAGCAAATCATGAAACAGTTTCTGTTAATCAAGAGGCCATGAATTGAACAATGGTCCTTCTCCTCATTCTCCTCTTCCTCTTCACCTCTCTCTCCCTGCCCACCAGATTCACCGCCGCACTCGACACGCTATCCCCGAACCAAACACTCGCAGACGCCACCAACGGAACGCTAGTTTCTGCTGGTGAATCCTTTGAGTTAGGCTTCTTCTCTCCGCTAAACTCTGAAAACCGTTACGTTGGAATATGGTTCAAGCAAGTCTCACTACAAACCCCCATTTGCGTGGCAAACAAGGACGACCCAATGACAGATTCATCTGGTGTCCTCACAATCACCCCCACTGGCAACGTAATCATCACTTCAGACCAAACAAATCCCATTTGGTCCTCAAATACGACAATATTATCAGCCAGTCCTGTTTTGAAACTCCTAGACACCGGCAACCTTGTTGCGGTCGATAGCAATACAGGGAATTATTCATGGCAAAGCTTCGACCACCTGTGTGATACTTTAGTACCCGGAATGAAACTGGGATGGGATCTTTCAAAAAACCAAGAGTGGTACTTAGCGTCGTGGAATAGTTTGCAAGATCCATCCACGGGCGATTATACGTACAGGGTGGACCCCCAGGGCCTACCTCAACTAGTACTTCGGCAAGGATCAACGATCTCTTACCGAAGTGGACCATGGCACGGTGTTCGTTTCGGTGGAGGTCCTCCACTAAAACAGAACTCCACCGTCATTAATCCTATTTTCGTATGCAACTCGTCGTTTGTATACTACACGTTTCTCAACAATGATGGTAATATTATTTCCAGGTTTGTGGTGAACCAAACAGGATTAATTGAGCACCTCACATGGAACCAGGGGAGTGGCAAGTGGGTAGATATAGTAACACTGCAAGGTGATTCATGTGATAAGTATGATCTTTGTGGACCTTATGCGATTTGCAACATAAACAAAATACCAATTTGTCATTGCACCCAAAGTTCCAGTGGAGTGGAATAGGTTGGATTGGACAGGTGGGTGTGTGGCAAAGACAGAGTTGAATTGCAGTGTGGCTGCGGGGTTTAGGAGGTTTTCTAGGCTGAAATTGCCGGACACGTCCTACTTTTTGGTGAATCGGACAGAGATAAGTCGGGTGGATTGTGAAGAGGCTTGTTTGAAGAATTGTTCTTGTATGGGTTTTGCTCAAACTGATATTAGTGGGTGTGTGGTTTGGTCTGGGGAGTTGCTTGATATGAGAGAGTATAATGAAGGCAGACAGGATTTGTACGTTCGGGTGGCTGCTTCTGAACTCAGTAAGCGCTTCACAATGAGCAGTACTGTCGACAGAGATGTTTGAACACGAATTCATCCAGATCCGTTCGATGCACATGGATTCCACACGATGCACTTGGTATCCACACTTTGTGGCCCACATATGTGTCTGGATTTGTGTTTGAACATCTGTGTCAAAATTATTTTTTGCAGGCCTTCATATTAAAGAAGATACATCTTCTGATAATTGTTCAAGAATTCGGCCGTTGCACTTAGAATTTAGATCATGCTTAATTAATAACTTCGTAACCTCATTACATCCGTCGATTCTAATATTTATGTTTTTGCTTTTCATTTTTGTGGTGGTGGCTAATGAAAAGGCTCCAATAAGGCCAAACGAAGGGTGTTGATTGCATCAGTAACGGTCATTTCAGGGGTTCTTGCATTGGGTTTAATCAGCTGGTGTGTTATTAGGAAGCGGAGGCGGATTACTGCTCAAAAGAAAGGTGGTATACGTATACATAACATCTTAGACTTTCTTTTTGGCAGAACTGTTTCTTTAGTTAGTAGTTAGTTTTCTGAGACTCTTTTCTATCTTCTGTTAAAAAATGAACCTTCCCAAAAGTGTTTTCCTAGTCATTGAAGTAATGGGATACATAAATTATGAACAAACCTAGTCTAGTACTGTTCTTGGTTGGTTTGTTTTCTAGATGCACAGCAATGCAAAGAATTTGAATGAGGTAGAGATGGCTAATACCAAACTCAGTTATCACTGACCAGACTTCAGCTGTAATTTCTACTCGTAAACAAGTTTTCTATGCGTTGTAGACTGTGACTGGAACAGTCAGATTTAGACCATGAACCAGAAATCTCAAAGGGGTCTAATTTCAGTGGCACAACTAGGATTTTGTCTTGCCGATGCCAAATCTTTGAAGTTAAGCATGAGGGAGTAGAAAACTAAAGTTTCACAGGGAAGTATAAAGAATCTCTCTTCAAACTATGCAATGTAAATTCATGTATATACATAAGTGACAAACTAATTGTGTTTAGTACATATAGCTCAATAATTTGTAAAAACTAAAATTCAGCGTTCTTTCAAGCAATTTTTCTTTTGAGTATAGAAAATTAATGGAGTTCGTTTGGTTGACCAAATAAGATTGATACGGAGTCACCAATCGCTACGATTTATTCATTTATATTAAGTTAATTTTCAGCCTTAAAAGATGGGGTACCAGTGTTCATAGCAAGACAGAGAGTGCCCTGACACCCCTACCTCAATACCTCTGTCCGCCCCCAGGAGCCTTCCTAGGCTACTTGACAAGCATGGCTTATTTGGTATAACTTGCACTGGAAATACAAGACTTCATTTGTTTGTTTGAATGTAAACTGGTTTCTTGAAAAATATATTATCAGTTTTCATCCATCGAAGGAATATGGCATACAGAACAAACCCCCATCAGTTAACTTCCGTCTGATCTCAACGATGAACCAGCTTAATTAGCTATCCCATCTCAAAACCTTCCTCAGACACTTGTGATCAGCAGTATGTCATTGATGTCTTCTTTGGCCTACCGTAGTGATAACACCAATCTTGCACCATGAATTTTCCCATCATCTGTCAGGACTTAACTATATGGTGTGCAGCCAAACAGGGGGAAAATAAAATTCATTTCACAAGTAAAAATTTTACTTTCTTGCAAGTATGATGAAATAAACGGAACCTAACTGATGGAGCTTTTCCTATTCTCGTGTGATAACTGATGGAGCTTTTCCTATTCTCGTGTGATATATCGTAACAATCTTGTTTCTTCATCCGAGGATATCCATTTTGGGTTTCAAATTTATTGTTTCTATTGCTATGCTACGATTATTGTAGTGCCCTTATTTATTTGCTGTAGAGATAATTCATATCTTATCAACTTCAAAATATATACAGCTCAGAGACTGGAGGCTGCAAGTCAACGGGTCCAAGAAAACATTCAAAATACGATGGAGGAGGACCTAGAACTACCTTTATTTGATTTGGCCGCCATTTCAACAGCCACTAATAATTTCTCCTATGAAAATAAGATTGGAGAAGGTGGATTTGGTCCTGTTTACAAGGTAATTCCCAATGTTTAGAAAGTTATAAAGGGAATGCTCAAGGACATTAGACATCAAAATGCTCTTATTAAGCGAGTGTGGTGTTAATATTATTTGTACGTATACACTCTTTTTGTTTTCTCTATGGGTTTATAATATGTACATAAGATGATAGTATGATTATATACGTGTCCCCAACGTGCCTGTTTCCTGACTTTAAAAAAAAGGTTGCATTTGCCTAGCTGGGTTGGGTCGTATCTATATTCGTATGAATTCTTCTCTGGCTAATGAAAGGGTTCATGATAAAACATAGGGTCGGCTCTCAACAGGACAAGTAGTGGCAATTAAGAGACTTGCCAAGACTTCTGGGCAAGGCCTCAAAGAGTTCAAGAATGAGGTCATCTTCATTTCAAAGCTGCAGCATATATATCGGAATCTGGTCAGGCTGTTGGGATGTTGCATTCAAGGAGAAGAACGGATGTTGATATATGAGTACATGCCAAAAATAAGTTTAGAGTTACACATCTTCAGTTAGCACCTAAACCTTTTTGAAATCTTTTCTCATAATTTACTGGATCTGGAGGTGTCAAACGGGCCTGGCAGGGACACAACACTTTTAAATGTGGCACAGCAGGGGCACGGTTTTAGACGAAGTGGGCCTGACACGGCACGACACGGTTTTAAACGGGCACGACACGGTTTTAAACGGGCACGACACGGAAGTGGGCCTGCCACGATATGACACGGTTCTTGATAGGCACAACACGACATTATTCTAGACAAGCATGACATGAGCACGACACACCAAATACTAATTTTAATACCAAAAAAACTATTAATTTTTTATTTTATACTGGAACATAACATTTTACACTTCTATGTTGATAATATTTTACACTTTTCGGAATTTTTTTTCTTTCTGACGAAACTCGGTTGGAGATTTGCAGATATGGGCATGGCACGGCACGGCACTGCGCCACGATAAAATAAACGGGCCAGCATGGCACGACTGATAAATTAAATGGGCCGGCATGACAAGAAGCACAGTTGGAACAGAACTAGCCCATTTGACACCTCTAGCTGGATGTATGGTGAAGTTCGTAACTTACCATCCCGATCATGACCCCAACCTTTTGGGACATGTAAGTGCTATTCTTCTTTCTCCAATGAAAAAAAAAACATTTTTATTATGTTCGACAATAATTCCATGAATTGTTATGTGCTTTAGGCATGGAAACTATGGAAAGAAGGAAAAACTGACCGTGTCGTTCCGTGTCAAAAAATAAATTTATAAAACTGAGAATTAACTACTACTCTGCAGAATAGTGGTTAAGACCGAGTATCGTTTCGACGGAGACAGTATGGCTGAGTTACAACAAATTCAATTAATTTTTAGATTCATTCGGGCAAAGGAAGCTTGGTTGTTTGGATTTGGAGAATTTATTAAACTAAGAGAATAAATTAAATGAAAAGTTTGTAACGATCAGAGAGAAAATCTAAGGTTCGAATCCACCTCGACCGCGTAACAATAATATGCATATGCTAGGTTTATTTATTTAAATCAAAAGAGATTATCGCTAGGGTTTGCAAACACTTTCGATAATCGTCAAGGAAATAATTGGGTTGTTAAAAGGCATAGACTATCCCATAGTACGGACCGCCTCTCAATAGAATGATTTGGCTACCTAACGGCACGATCCGCCTTACGAGCATAATCTATCTCAGAACTCCAACCTCAATCAGTGAAAACCATTGCAAAACTAGGTATTTGAAATCTAGAATACAAATACTCAATCGATAGAAAGAATTAAAATCAATTCATTCAATTGCAATGAAAAGGGTTCTGAGTTTTACAATCGATCCGAATATTAAAACCTAAACCTATACATATATAAGTTACTTGGAACGGTGCTTTAGCTTCCCCTAGACAAGGGATTTAGCTGGCCATGGGAGCCGAAGGCCTGTCCTCTCGTAGTAACTGCTGTTGTATCGAAGATGCCCAAACCCTTCTGCTCTTTTCTTTATAAATATATATATATATATATATATGTACATATATGTGTATATATTTACATATGTGTGTATATATATATATATATATATGTGTGTGTGCTGTCCTCTTTCCAGCCGACTCACTTCTCGTTTCCAAAATTCACATGGTGGGCCCCTCTTGTTAAATTCAATTACCAGCCAAAGCCATTAATAAGATTATGGCAACCCAATTAACCGGGCCCTTCCTCAATGTTACCAGCAGCTCCCTCTTAGGTGGGAATTAAATCCGGTGCTTCTCGCTTCCGTTACCATCATAAGCTTGGCCCATCTCTTGATTAATTTGATCACAGGTTTGAGTAAAATCCAACTTTAAACTTCATTTGAAAAATCCTAGATCGCCTAGGTTTATAAATATTCGCTATGTATGAATTCTTTAATAAATAAACCACCAATCAATCCAAATGCAGAAACGAAAAACAATCAAAAGATAACACCAGGATATACGTGGAAACCCTAAACGGGAAAAAACCACGGGAAGGAATCAAGCACTATTAAACACGAGGTTACAAGAACTCTTACTATAAGTTTGAACTCCACAAACCTAAACCTAGACGCTCTTGCCGAATCCACGTACGCCTCTCTGAATGCTTGACCGCCGCTGCCTTGAATCCACAAGCCTTCCGTTCGCCTCCCGGAATCCACCGAAGGACTTTACTTAAAGATTTATTGATCGATGTTGTTGTAGAACAAAACCCCTCGAAGATGATCCTTTAGAACATAGGTGATGATAGACCTTCACTAGTCTTCGAGGTGCAGAAACCCTAGCCACCAAAAGAGATGGAATATGAAGAATATGATCTCAACCTTTTTATCTTGTGGCTACCCAATAATATGACCTAATAGGTCGATATTTATAGGTGGACTTCAATAAGCTGACTCCTTATTTCCTTAATAATCAAATCAATTGATTGCACATCTTCAATTGATTTTCCCACGATTCAAGCTCCCCATATTTCCTTCCTGCCACTGAATATCAAATCCCTTGATTGCCTTAATAATCTTCCACTACAACTTCCTAAAGACTCGAACACTCGATTACAAAATATCATTGATTTCCTTCCACTTTCCTAAACAGACACTTTAAAAATGAATTAAAAGAAATTACAACTCGATAATCAGGGATACAATTAAATGTGTGTTTTGTCTTGAAATTTGCCAACATAGAGAAACCATGGCCCGTGGTCCTAACAATTTTGTATCAAAGTCTCCAAATACCCTACAATCACAAGAAACCATTACTAACGTTCAAGTAACAATATAAATAGACTTAACAAGAATAAATTAAGGGGTGCTAACATGAACATTTAGGCCTCTATCAAAAACCCTTGAATCTAGCAGATGCTATGATGGAGGGTCCAATTCCCACACCAGAAGTGGTAAGATGTATCCAAATGGCCCTTTTGTGTGTTCAAGACTGTCCTGAAGACAGACTGACCATGTCAACTGGTTTGTTAATGTTTGATAGTGAAAACGCAATTCTGCCACCTCTTAAACAACCTAAGTTTTAAGCAGTAATATTTTCTTCCAAGACGGACTCTTCATCAACTGATATATAATCCTCTCGCTTCAAATGAAGTAACAATATCAGTGCTTCATGCTAGATAGATGGGATTTTTGTCCTAAAACCTTGTAAAGAAACTTCTTCATAAATTGTTTTTTCAGTAGTTCTACTTTTTCTCTACGAACTCCCAAATTTGTTATTAGCTTCACTATGTTTTCGATACAACAGTTGTCCTCTTACCCAAGGTTTTAATTGGGCGGTAGCAAATCGTGTATCCATAACGGTAGCAAATCGCGCGTAGGAAGTATCGAATGATATGTAGCGAAAAATCAGGTGTGGGGGTTGTAGATTTCAACGAGTTGGCCTCTTTACCCAAGGTTTTTAGGGACATATATGTTTAATTATTTTTAAAAGATTTATATTTTTTTGTACGGATACTCATTACATCCCAAAAAGATTGTTCGGTCTATTTTTAAAAGATGTATATAATGGTGGTATATAGTAATACCCATTCACTAAATTGCTCATATTTATTTTAAGTGATAATGTCAGCAATCCTCCTTGACTCGATCGTATTTACTATTTGTAATAAATTGGAAGCCAACTTGGAATGAGAGTTACTGGCATACACGCAATCTAAGGTGGAAAATCAAGGGTGCGTGACTGGTATGGCATGGAATTAATGAGAGTGACTTGGTACAATCAAGGGTGGAAAATGAATGGTACGCTAGCTTGACAAGTGATGCAAAGGAAAGTGAAAAACGATAATGATTAATAGAATGATAACTACTTGCAATAATGTCTGCCAAGTTTGGTTTACCTAGTCAAAATTTAGGGAAATAATTTTTCAATAAACACCAGGCCCCGCACTTTCATTCAAATGTCTCGTAAGCACATAAACTCAACAAAATTCCAATTAAACACTTTGGAGTTGTAAAAAAAGATTGAATTAGATCCTTTCATCAACCTCCGTCAACAATTCGACTGAATAATCTGACGTGTCTATTTTCTCAAAAAAAAAAAGTTTTGAATTGTTATGCCAATGGACCATGTTGGCATATATCCAAGTACCAAACCCAAACATAGTGGATGTTATGTTATGAAACTAGTAACTTTTATTTACAGTCTCTGCATTAATTGGATGTTAACAATGCTAGGGGAAAAAAAATGAGAAGTCCACTTTGACCCCTTGTGGTTTAGATCATGTGAGGATACATCCTCTATGGTTCACAAGTGTGCAATGACACCCTAGTGGTTTGTGAAGTGTGCACATAACACCCAATTTTGTCCATAATAACGTCAAATTTGACAGACGCGCATCAAAAGCCTGATATGCTCTCAGCTTTTCCCTTGATTCATCTTCCTTGAATCTAACCAAACTATCCCATGTACTAAAAATTGGCTCTGAACCATTGATATTGTTCAGTTTGACGAGTACTACATCCATACCAAATTCAAGTCGATAGAAAGTGAAATTAAACCTCATGATCGAATCGAATTTATTATGAAGGAAATTTTCAAATTTAAATTTATCATTCATCGATCTTAACAAGAATTGGATCACTGAGTTATTGATGTATGATCGAGTTTTATTTTTTTATAGAGATGCTCTATTATATGATTAATAAATTATGAATGGCATGGATTATATTTTAATTGGTTAGATTCAAGAGATTTGTGAAATATACCTCCATTAAAATAGAGCGAATTAGGTGTTGTGTTTTTTTTTTTTTTTGGATAAGTAGCGAATTGGGTGTTATGCATGTGCACCTTCACAAACCACATAAGCATATTGCAAACGTTGCTAATTTTAGCAAATCTTTTAGTTATTACATTGTGGATGCTCTAATATCCTAGCTAGTAGCTACTTCCACTATTGTCAGCCGACTTTTGTGTACGTAGTCAATTTATTACGGTAACATTTCCACCTAGTCTTGCACGGGTTTCGATCCCCTGAGCTTAAACCAAGTCTAATCTTTAGTAGAATCCTACCTCTTTCTTTTCATGTCCTGTTTATAATATTCCGAAGTACCAAAAAAAAAAAAAAATACTAGCAAACACTTTGCCTCTCCCCACCACACATTGTTGTGGGGTCTTTACAATTATCTCGAGCCCCACAGAAATATATGGTTGATGAGAGGCTTGAATGGTGGCGGAGGTAACTAGTGGGGAGAAGTGCCACCCTTGTTTCAAAAATAACCACAGAACAAAAAAAAAAAAAACTTTTACAGTGTTGGCCTTAAAATTAAAATTGTGAAATTGGTTGAGGCGGGTACCATGCTTTATGGACTCTCTTGCGCGATTGCGATTCTCCCCTGCGGCAATTATGTTATCTTTTTCAACACACTATGCTAGAAATGGTTATTTTTCCACAAATGTCTTTGGACAAATATTTAGGTCGTCACAAAAATTGTCACTCATTATCTATGGCTCCAAACTGGCTTAGTTTTTACCGTTGTCGCTCCCCAAAGTATTAACGATAAGTAGTGGCGGAGTCAGGAATTTAACACAGATGGGGCACTTTTTTATCACAAACTAAAAAAAAAAAAACTTCACCGTAAAGTATAATTAAAAAAATATTAAGCACAAAAATTCAAACATTCTCCTCCATGAGGCATAAAAGTTGTAGCATAATATTCCAAAAGTTTCTAAACATTAGTACAAAAGTCTAAATATTCGTCGCTAAAATGTTTTACAATTGACCCCGACGAGTTTTCATCTTTTGAAAGTTTTGCATGATTGCTCTGTTACTAATCCCATAAAAAAAAATTCTCACCCTATGTATACCACCAAGCCATTGTTCAACCATTCATTCGGTTCTGCAATCAATTTCTCACAATATTCATTGATGAAATAGTTGGGATGGGTTTTGACTTTACTAGTACTAGGTGTGCTTTGCACGCTCGGCTATGCCCGCTGGCCTAATAATGATATTTGTTTAACCTTTATAGTTTAATCTTGGGTTGTTTGAGTCGTAATGATATTTGTTTAGCCTTTATAGTTTAATCTTGGGTTGTTTGAGTCGCATGATATGAAGAGAGGTGAGGGTGCACTACAAGAATTAATACCTTTTGTGACGGGACAATACCGTGGCTAAAGGTGTATTTACCGTCGCAAAAGGCTTTTGCAACGGGGTTGCGACGGGAATGGGGCCGTTGCAGTTGGTGGGGTGGCAAAAGCTTTTTGCGACGGCAAACTACCGTCGCGAAGTATTTGCGACGGCGAGTTGAGTTTATTGCGACGGTTAATTTCCGACGCAAAAGGAGTTAAAAAACCCAGAATTTAATATATTAACCCTTTCGCCACAGCTTCTTCCCGTCGCAAATAATCGAGTATTTTGAAAAAAAATAAAAATTGCTATTTTATCCGTTAAATCAATACCCCTTTAATATAAACACTCCGAAGAACATTCTTACAATAAATGAAAACAACAATCCTCATGCTTACATAATTTAAGCTATGTACAAGGGAAATAATTAAAAAACCACTCAAAAACATGAACGAGGCCTTAATGAGCCTCTAGGATAATATGCCCATTTGCCCATCACCATGAACTATGTACTCATCCACCATCTTTTCTCGAGCACCTATAATCCAAAGAAGCAATCTTAGAAGAGGAATTATATGAATATATACATACAGTTGCAGTACCATGAAACGATGAGATTGAGAAAGATACAAATTGACATACACATGGATACAAAATGAAATACTCTGTATATAAGCATTAGTCATAGGGAAGAGGTAATTGGGACACAAAGTATTGTTAACGAGACACAAAATCAGATATAAACATTGGACACAAGAAAGCAGGAAAATGATACTACATGTATTCAATGCCTTGGAAAATAGAATTCTCAAGGCCCAAAGCCTTAAAGAATAAAAAAAATTAAGGAAGAATTCTAAAACTAGAAATTTCAATACTCCTCACTTGGCTTCCTTTTGTGTTCTTGAATAACTTCAACCCCGACTAAGCAGTCATTAAGGTGTGGGTTGTTTTGGGTTGAGTCGATTTGATGGATTGACGAGTTTTTTGCACACCCCTATCTAACTAATATACTCACACGTTGTATCCCCACAAAAGCCACCATTGCCAACCCGCAAAAAAGCATTGTTAGTGCACCCTTGCCCCATTACCACCAGCCAATGCCGCTACCATTAGTACTAAAAACATCACCTTCTTTGGGAGCAATGACAAAATAATATTTGAGAGACCGCAAAAGTGACTCACCATCAAGTAGAAGAGATTCTATTATAATAGGAAATGGCCAAGGAGAATTATCCCTATCGTGCTACTTCATGTATTTGTTGTTGATTAAGGGTCCAGCTAGACATGTAATAAATAGATACTACAAAATTATCAAGAGATTGACAGCAGTCCTTGGAAAGGCACTTGGTCCACAAATTTACATCTCTACTTCCTAAAATGATTATGTAATAAAAAGATTCAAAATACCCCCACATACCTGAGCTAACTTTGCCAAAACAACCTGCATTTTCATTTATCTTGATATGAATCTTTATATAGTTCTTCTCGATTTTGACAAATTATCAATTTCAGCACCTAATATTGTAATGTTTTCATAGTGGTTAGGACTCTGTTATCATAGATATGTTATGTACACTTTATATATCTTTCGGAAAGGAAAAAAAAACATACGTATGCACTAGTAATGTTCAGCAATGATGGCCACAGTTGCTTGGACTTACAATAGAGATAAATTGGAGCACTAACCATTCTGAGAACTGCATCGGCGATACCAAAGGTCGATGGCGTGGGCGTGACTGTTACAACCGAACCTTGGAGATACCCATAGCTACAAATGCATGAAATTAAAAACCTTGTTTAGTTAGCAATTTCAGCCACAAAAATTGTAGATTTTGGCTCTCTAAAATGAAGTAACAGTCAACACTTCAAGAATCTCAACAATAGGATAAAATAAGAACATAAAATAAAATAAAATAAAAGTCTCAGGTCAACTACTAGCGAATAAATGGAACTTTCACATCCACAATCAGTTTCATCATATTAACGAAACCATTATTTGCTTTCCAAGATGCATATGCATATATGCCAACATGTAGATACCAGATACATATCAATTAAAATCCTGCAAATTTCTTCCATAGAATAAATTTTCATACCTTAAAAATTAAACGTCTCTATGTCTCTTCTTCGTAACAACCATAAAACCCTAACACAAGCCTCAGATCTGCTTTTTGTCTCCCCTTCTAATCACAATTGCTCGCTAGGGCAAAAAATCGAGCAACAGAAATAAGAATACACCAGAATGGAATTAGGACATACCGTTGCGGGATTGAGAAGGTTGGGTGGTGAATTAGATCGACCATGAACACCTGAGAAGAGGAGGAGATAGAGAGCATGAGAAAGAGAGAACTGAGAAGTGAGAGATACGGAGATGGAGAAATAATTGCGTACCAGGGTAGGCGGGGATGGAAGACCGGTGGTGCACAACCCGGTGGCGACGAGAAGCGGTGGATTGCGCGAGAGAGCGGTGCGGAACTGCTGCTGCTGTGCGTGGCTGCCTGCTAGGGCAGAAACAGTGAATTAGAAAACCCAATGGATTTTAATTAGGGAGACTGGTTTTAGATGCACACCAATTTAAACTAGATACACCCACATTATATGCAATACTATGTTTGTACCCTTTTCTTTATGTTTGTACCTTATAATTCAATGGGTGCACTTAGATACGCCAATTTAGCAGAGCAAATGTTAGTGCCATCGGCCCATTGGCACGGCGTCGTTTGTCATTTTATTATTTGCGACGGGACCAATGCAGTCACAAACAATTTCTTTTTGCAACTACATTTTCGCGACAGGAAATTACTGTCGCTAAAAAAATCCAATCGCGACAGGGTTGATACACCATCGCAAATAGTGATCTTTTGCAACGGAAATAACTCCCGTGTCAAACACCTCGACGCAAAAGGTATTAATTCTTGTAGTGGTGTAAGTAGTTATCTTGTTCAACCAAAGATCAATTTTTAATCTTTGCGAACTGCAACTATATGCAGAACAATGAACCTTGTACTATATCTAGACTAATGAACGTAGTAAGCAATAGTTATAAAAATGTACTTCATATCATAAATGATAGAAGCGATAACGAAAGTTGGGAAAAAAAAGAGATGAAATTTGTAAACAATCAACCATAAAATATTAGGCAACTCAATAATAGTACCTTTGCAGTAACAATGAGTTAAATATGACAACAATGCACTAAGAGCTATGACAACGGCCGATTGCATTAGATAGCCTTGGGACTATATGAGTCATGGATCTAGATCGACTAAAATTCATGTTTTAGAAGGGATATGACAGAAAGCTCCAGGGGATTTATTGGAGATTAGTTTCCAAAACAAGTTCACTGGTTGTTCAACAAAACTATTCTAGTAATATATATATATGGGAACTGTTTCTAAGAATTCAGACCTAGACTAATAGTCTTCAGTAGTTACATACTAAAACTAATCGTATATTTTCTCTGACCCATTTGCACCAAGCACCATAAGGCGAAAATCATCTGGATTTCTAACACCAACAAAGACCAGATCAAAGTCTTGTAAGTTCAAGGTATTCTGTAAAACTTCCATATCAATAAGCTGAAGACGGCCATTTTATTTGGGAACTTTCCATGTGAAATCATTCATGGGGAAAACAATTTTGCTAATGGGCTGATCATGGAAGAAAGCTTCAAAATATTGAGTAAAGACCTGTGATGTAGTTTTCATTAAGTTATTTATCAAATAAACTAACATATATGACTTAGTCAATGTGAATTAGGAGAGAACCTGATTGAATGACATTTGTTATGTGCAAACATATGCAAATTGTAGAGGATAAGCATTGGCAAGAAGAACATAAAGTAGCCATGCTGTTTTGATCGCAGCTAGTTTATGAGCTAATAAACCCTCTTTCACTTCCTTCACCAAACTGACAATATTGTTTCCAATGGAATCACATGTTTTACTAAATACAATGGATGTATCACGAGGATTGCTTCCATCGGAATCTTTAGATGAGTTGATGGGAATATCCATTGATTCAATTGCTTCATAGTGAGCTAACACTAAAGCTTTGAAATAAATTCCTGTCTACAAAAGTTCATCGTATTTCCCAACATGAACAATAAGGCATTTCTTTAAAACCTGCAAAATCAAAAATGAGTATTTAGAGAGAAATTACATAAAAGTTTCAATGCATGTCCTCAGTTCTCACTCTCAAAAACTCCTCATGCCAAAAAAAGGATAGAAATTTGAGAGTTTCATGGTTCAGTGCTGTAGGCAGCTGTTTGGGCCTAAGACTAAAGTGATTCATAATTTAAATGGTCCCATAAGAGTATCCACAATGGCATAACCAAAAGTGATAGGTTTTAAAGTTAGAAATGTTGGTGCAAAATATGGCTCACAATGCTATAATCAAATTTAACAATCTTCTTAGAAATAATCAAATTTTGGACTTTGGATAACCAAAACTAACAACCTTTTACCAATAACCAAATTTAATAAATTTCATATTCTCAGTCAAATACACAAAATAAATGTTCTCTCTCTTCCATTTCCCCCCCTCTTTTTCTTTTTCAACAATGTTTTCAAAAAAAAAATATTTTACTACTTGTTTTAAAACACTGTTTTTCCCCAAAATTTGTTTTTTAACTATTTTAAAAAAAAGCATTTTATACAAAATAAATTGTTCTTTTTTTGAAAAATTGTTTTGTATAAGAAAATGTTTTTTCTCAAAATCTTTTCTTATATAAAAACTATTTTTTCAAAAACTGTAGTTACACAAAAGCTATTTTTCTTAACACTGTTTTTTTTTTTGAAGTTTTGCAAAAAGTTTAAAAATTATTTTCTATTTTAAATAGTTTTTATTTGTCTCAAAATTATTTTTATGTTCACAGTTTTTAGTTTTTCTGTAATTTAAAAAAGTAATGTGGCAACTTTTGGTTATTTAATTTTGATTATGCCATTGTGGACCTCTACATTGTTAACATTAGCAATCTCTTAAATGGATAATCAAAAGCTGATGTGGCAACTTTTGGTTATCCATTTTTGATTATAGCATTATGGATACCCTAAGACCATAACCATTACCCTGCATTTTGGTGCTACCTTTCCAGCCTTTCCTTCACATTTTGGGAGGTAAATTCCTCTTACATCTTGGTTTGCCATGATTTCAAAGACCAATAATGTCTCGTTAAGCATTTCTAGATCCTATGCAGATATTTTTCCTCCTTTATGTGCGTGTGTATGCATGTGAAACTCGAGTTAATAATAGATACAATAATTTACAACTGACATGTCCCATCCAACAAGTAATAAGGCAGAAAACTAAACTAACATAAATGTCCCTGAATAAAAATTTATCAAACACAGAATAGGGCAAAGACCAATAAAAGGAATTCAGATTTGCACCTTCAAATCAATAACTTAAATTACCAACTTAGAAAATTCCCTTCAAAATAACTTGTATGTAGTCACTTTTTGTATAGAAAAAGGCAACCTTGCTATGTTAAGACTTTACACGTCATAAGAAGTCCATATCACCATAAATCTTCTACAACATACCATATGCTGAATAGACCAAAGATGAATCCATACCAGTATCATATCAGCAGCAAGAAAAAATTCAACTTGGTGGGTTACGAAAATCACAGTTTTCGTGGCTAGCGCTATCATAAGGAATTCGTGCAGTTTCATGTAAAATGTTTAGCCAAACCCCATTCATTCAACAGCTAAGTGGATGACACAAGAAGTAAAATCCTAACCTTGAATAGTTCGGACCCAATGTGTGCACCAACACTTCAACAGTACTAAAGGGATCGTCAAGTAAATAAATGTCTGCATCTTGATAAAGTACGTTGGCAAGCTGCACACGTTGCTTCTGCCTTCCACGCAGGTTAATGCCTCTATCACCAATGATGGTTTGATCTCCATGAGAGAAA
This sequence comes from Rhododendron simsii, assembly GCA_014282245.1. Classification (NCBI taxonomy): domain Eukaryota; kingdom Viridiplantae; phylum Streptophyta; class Magnoliopsida; order Ericales; family Ericaceae; genus Rhododendron; species Rhododendron simsii. The sequence continues at coordinate 21,191,734 of CM024965.1, read as the reverse complement.
AGTTCAAGATCTTTGTTCAGTAAACATGCATGGATAACAATCTTGTACTTTGCCTTATCCATTACAACTATACAAGCCAGGGAATAATCAATACATACAAAAAAGAAAATCATCTTAGACTGAAGAAACTCTTCTCATGATGAACGCATACTGAATGCCTTTATATATAACCTGGTGGATTGGTGATGGGAAAATAACCCCAATATATGTATTATGGAAAAACAGCAGCAATTGAATATAAATACACCCACTGACCCACCCATGTGCAGGTAGCAGCTTCTGTGCTCAAGCAAGCGCACGCGCGCACACACACACACAAAAACACACAGAGAATGTAATTTTTACAAACGGGTTATGCCGTATTATTGTTTGCCAAGGATATTTTAATTTCCTGTGTTTTTGGTTGCATCATGAGCTTAAGTGGGATCAATTATTGGATAGTTTCCTACCGAGTTCCCTAAATTTCAAGCCAGAGGATTTTTAGTATAGCAATTGGACCACCAAAGTAAACAAAGTATCCAGCGACCTTTGATACATGAATTCAATCCAAGTGTGATTCCTCAATCTTCACAAAATGACACCTCGTCCCTACCTACCCGTTTTCTTATAGTTTCTCTTTTTTTCAATCATCAATCCCGCCTTACTTGCTTTAACTACTCATGCTATGGATGTGGGAGCATCAACTCCGTTCCTGTGGGCTTTTGAGGAGCGGGATAAATTGTTGGAATTCTATGAAAGAGTCTCGGGAGCCAGGATGCATGCCAGTTTCATACAACCAGGACTGATAGCTCTATTCTATAGACGGAATTCTCCTAAAAATAAAGAGGTAAAGAGGCCAAATAAAATTCTACTTGAGATTTTCTGAATGGTGTAAAAAAATTTTGAAAAATTTGTTCCCAGTTATGTATGATCCCCAAATATGCATTACTTGTTCATTCGAATTTGGGACGCCCCAAAAGAACCAACAATTGGAAACGGAGAAGACACGGGAACTCGCTGTCCAAAGTCATATTCGCCGTAATTTGAATAAAACTACAAATCACAATCTCACACCATATTTTTGTTACACGATGTGTGGGCCGAGCAGTAAGGTCTCCTCACGTTGTCCCATAAACCATTATGCAATCATCATATATTATGATAATTAACAACATAAAGAAAGCTTGCAAATCAAGAATATTGGACTTATGTTACATGGACACAATTCAAGGGTAAGGGTTTTCCCCAGAATAGCAAGAACTCGTCACTAAGATTTAGAAAGATTAAAATTAAAAAGTTCAGCATTATACCCTGGCTTGATTAGCAGCCTCCATCTGGATCTTCTGCCCAAGGTAAGAGAAGTACTCATGTCCAAGCACATCAACCAACTGCTTAACATTGGCATTGTAAATATGAACCCCAAACTGATCCAACTCCAATTGCACCTTATCAAAAACCTCCTTAAACTCCTTAGTCCCCTCGAAGACCTCCTCCATGGTCATCGACCCAGCGAGGATGCGGGTCTTGCCCTCGATGACGCCCTGGACGAGCTCGACGACATGGTTTGACTGCTTGTCATGGGGAGAGATAAGCTTGGCAAACTTGAGCAGGGCCTCGTCGCTGTCGACACGCGGGCCGACGGTGAAGACCGCCGAGAGGATGAAGGGAGGTTGATGAATAGAGAAATCGGTGAACATCCAGTGGCCTCACCCTCGCCTGGAGATCGATTGAAAGGGAGAGAGAGAGAGAGAGAGAGAGAGAGGGAGGGAGAGAGGTGGAGAGCGAAGCCGGTTGAGATCGAGACGGACAGAAACAGAGGGAGAGAGAAAGGGAGGGAGGGGGAGGGGGGGGGGGGGCAGAAGACGCGTGAAGCTGTCAGGGCCGAAAAGCTAGAGAGACAAGAATACCCCTGAACAAAATCTGGAATGCCAGACGGAAAAAGACAAAATAGAACACCTTTTTTGGGGACACAACCGGAATTGTGGAAAAGTCAGAAAACCTATATTAGTAATTTGGTAAATAACCAAATAGTACCGTGTCCCCACCACAAAACACACGAAAAGACGGAAATGCCCCTCACCATTACACTGCAGCTTCTCTCACTGAGGGGTTTGATTGGAAAAATCGGCCAATTATGGGGCCGGCAGAAATTGAAGATTCAAGGCTCATTTACTCCAGTCCTTTTGGGGACACAACCGGAATTGTGGAAAAGTCAAAAAACCTATATTAGTAATTTGGTAAATAACCAAATAGTACCGTGTCCCCACCACAAAACACACGAAAAGACGGAAATGCCCCTCACCATTACACTGCAGCTTCTCTCACTAAGGGGTTTGATTGGAAAAATCGGCCAATTATGGGGCCGGCAGAAATTGAAGATTCAAGGCTCATTTACTCCAGTCCTTGATATGAATGGTATTCTTGTAGTTAACCAAAAGGGGCCCAGTAGTAGCCTTAAAACAAAACAATTTGAGTAGCATTAGGTGACATTCCAGTTTTGCCCCTTAAAAAATAAGGACTTAATTGTAATTTTTCAAATTTAAAAATAATAGGCTTACTGAAATTAATAAAAAATACAATATGGATTTTAATTGATATATTCGATGAAATCTATCAAACTCTGAAAAAAGTTAAAAAATTATTTTTGTAAGCTCATTATTTTAAGCTTAAAAATAGATCATTATTTTTTAAGTACTTACGTAGCAAGTATTTGAGAAAGTGGAATGAAGCCTAAAGCAAAACAGTGGTAGCTAGCCTTACTACTTACGGTAGTCTCAACAACGGAGACAAAAATAATAGTAGGTGATAAAATTCCAGGGGCACATGGGCATTCACTCCCTCCGCCCCTCAGAGGATATAGGGTGGGTTGGCCCATAGTTTCCAAAATAATTTTTTTTCATTTTTTCAATATTGGAGATCGATTTGGTATTTGGTACTTAGTACTCGATCAACTTAGAATTTTTTGGCAAAAATAATGAAAAAATAGCAATTGAAAAAATAAATGGTTCGATTCATATATATAAATAAATTTTCAATTACTTTCATTAAAAACTATAGATACTTAAAAAATAATAATCTTAACGTAACAGATCATATGATCACTCAATCCTCAAAACAGTAATCCAACACAAACGGGCCCAAGCAGATAGTTAATGTATTCAACAACTCTGTCCTATATTTCATTTCTACCTCACCAAAACCCAAAACAAAAGTAGAGGAAGGAGCTCACGAGTGTCTCAAATTCCTCAAAAAGAACAACAGAAGAGAGAAACAAATCACCTAAACCAGACCCATGTCTCATGATACTAAGATCCTCTGTTCCATTTTCCTACTCCTCCTTCAATTCCAATTCCAATTTTGCACCCCCACTGACACCATAAACACCACCCAGTCCCTGAAAGATGGTGACTTGCTCATCTCCAGCCATCAAACCTATGCCCTGGGGTTCTTTACCCCCGGAAAATCGACAAACCGGTACCTCGGAATATGGTACCACAAGGTTTCCGAGCAGACCGTTGTCTGGGTTGCCAACAGGGGCGACCCAATCAACGACACATCCGGTTCCCTCTCATTTGACGTCACGGGAAACCTGGTCGTAACCGGTCCAGATCGGCGGAATCCGGTCTGGTCCACAAATGTTTCAGATCCAACCCTGGCAAAAGACTCCTTGGCTCAGCTACTGGATTCAGGAAATTTGGTGGTGCTTGATATCAATGGGGTAGTTGTGTGGCAGAGCTTTGATTATCCTACGAATACTTTGCTTCCCAACATGAGATTCGGTGTGAACCGGAAAACCGGTCTGGACTGGTTCCTGACATCTTGGAAGTCGGACGATGACCCGGGACCCGGGGAGTACTCTTTGAAAATGGACCTTAACGGGTCTCCTCAATCGTTTCTGTACAAGGGTTCGGGGCTGGTTTGGCGGTTGGGTTCGTGGATAGGGCGCGAGTGGAGCGGCATACCCGGGATGACACTGAACTACTTCAACTACGACTACGTCGAAAATCAGGACGAGGTAACTATGAGTTACTCTATTCCTGACCCCTCAATTTTCTCGAGATTGGTGCTCAACGAATCCGGGACGCTCCAGAGGTTGACGTGGAACGATAACGAGCATAGATGGGTTGAGATTTACGCAGGTCCGAAAAAACCCTGCGACTCCTTCAACTACTGCGGCCCAAACGGTAACTGCAACCCGTCCAACGTAGTCATGGGCCAGTTCGAATGCACGTGCCTGCCCGGGTTCGAGCCCAAGTCGGCACGCAACTGGTACCTTAGGGTCGGGTCGGATGGGTGCGTGAGGAAACGGGGCTCCGTGTGCGGGAGCGGCGAGGGCTTCGAGAAGGTGCCACTTGCGAAGGTGCCGAACATGTGGACGGCACGTGTGGATAGGGGTGTGACGGGGCTAAAAGAGTGTGAGTCGGAGTGCTTGAGGAACTGCTCGTGCAATGCGTATGCAAGTGCGAATGTTTCGCAGGGGGACAGTGGATGCGTGACGTGGTATGGGGATTTAATGGACTCCAGAGTATTTCCAAGTGGGGGCCAGGATTTATACATTCGGGTTGATGCGGTTGAATTAGGTATGCAATCAATTTTTGCTACTATAGTTTTTTTGTGTTAGATTTGCCGGATATATATTGTTTTATTTTGATAGATTTTCAATAAAAGGTCGTTTTTAACGGATAAGAAATTACTATGTAATTCAAGATTTCTTTTTTATTTTTTAGTATACTTTTCGCCACTGCTAAAGTAAAATTCTGGTTCCGGCCTTGTTTGTCAAACAATATTAAACATTGATAGAAAGGTGGTTGCAACTTGCAACTTGCAACACATGTCTTATCCAGTAAATTTTTGTGTGCTGAGAATTACAGCACTGGACTTTACCTTTTAGTTCTGAAAGCATGTTCTGGGTCTTTTTCTTTTTTGTTATAACTTAAGCATCCAGGTTAGCTTACGTGCACATCGACTAATTTTAGGGGACCAATTTCACCGTTCATTTGTTGGAGTCCCGCAAAAAGTAAGAGCGAAGCTCTCTGTATAGACTGACACCAAAGAAGGTGATAGCATCTGAGAGGTTTCGATTCTCAAAGCCCTTAGAAAAGAACAAACCCCAAAAATCTCAGTTCTTGACCACTAGGGCAAGCCCCACGGGGTTAGCACTTAGCATGTTATGGGTCTTTCTCATTTCATATGTGGTGGAAGAGAGGAACAAAACAATTATGCTATCATCTGTGAGAAAGAAATCAACTTCGTAATTTTTTGTCCTAATTTCAGCCCAATATTTGAAGTCTCAACGACGCTCTCATGGGAAGAAGGGCATGGTGGCAGCTATAGCGGCCTCTGTTACTGCAGTTTCGCTTCTCGCATTCTGCTTAATTTGTTGGTTGGTGGTGAAGAAAAGAAAAGGTAAAATTAGAACAATCTTCTTCGATCTTTAGTCGTTTTGATTAATTGACTAGAATGAGTATAACTATGAATGAGTATAACTAGTGATGCATGATTGCACACGTGATTGACCTTTACTCTCTTTTCTCAAACAGTCAAATTAAGGAAGAAGGACTTTTTAGTTAATTGCATTTTTTTTTTTTGCCTTACTTGCTTTTTTACTCAATGGCAGGAATAAGAGAACAACAAAATTTATTATTTAGTCCCGACTGTACAACATCCCTTGAAGCCTCCTCAATGGGAAAACATTTTGATGAAAGTGGCACGAATTCAGAACTACCATGTTTTGACCTAAGCATCATTGTCTCAGCCACAAGCAATTTTTCGTTGGATAACAAGCTTGGTGAAGGTGGATTTGGCGCCGTGTATAAGGTACCCTCCAAGATGGAAAGTATCACCAATCGCATACCTTACTTACGATCATGGGTATTTGAATATGGAAGATGATAAAATAACCTATTAAGCTGTCAATATAGTATTTGCAAAACTTTTGTTCAAGTATGTAGTGCATTGGAATATAGGAAGTGTGCATCAGAAATCCAGTGGTCTTGCATTTTGTTTACCGTATTGACACTCCTAATGGGCGATCTATACCAGGTCGATTTGAACAACGTCTAAGCTCACCATGTAAAGATTAAATGCAGGGTCGGCTACATAATGGACAAGAAATCGCAGTCAAAAGGCTAGCAAAAAATTCAGGACAAGGGGCGGAGGAATTCAAGACTGAAGTTACATTGATTGCCAAACTGCAGCACAGGAACCTAGTGAGGTTGTTGGGATATTGCATTCAAAAAGATGAGAAAATGTTGATCTATGAGTACTTGCCAAACAAGGGCTTGGACTCTTTCATCTTTGGTATGCAATATTTTCGTAGTTATGTTCATTTTTTTGCCTCTTGCGGAGTTATTGTTTCTGCAATGGTGAATGATTTAGGATTTTGATTATAATTAATTTCCAATGTTTGTCCAGATAGGACAAAAGGCTCGTTTATGGATTGGAAAATGCGCTTCAACATTGTTTTGGGGATCGCTAGAGGGCTATTATACCTTCACCAAGACTCTAGACTAAGGATAATCCATAGGGACCTAAAAGCCAGCAATGTGTTACTAGATGCAGAAATGAATCCGAAAATATCGGATTTTGGTATGGCAAAAATTTTCAGAAAGGACCAGATTGAAGCTAATACAAACAGGGTGGTCGGAACATAGTAAGTGTCCATTCTGTATTACTGTTGGGATATTGAGAAAACTCTAATGCTTGTTTAACATTTGTGGTTGCAGCGGCTATATGTCGCCTGAGTACGCAATGGAAGGGCTATTTTCAGTAAAATCTGATGTTTTTAGCTTCGGGGTTTTGCTCTTGGAGATTATTACGGGCAGAAAGAACATCAGCTATATTCTAGATAATGCTGTGAATTTAATTGGGCATGTAAGTAAATGGATGTGTGCATTTGGTATTCATGGAAAACCCTTTGGTTTACAAAACTCGTAAGGTTAAAATCTCAGGTATTGTACAAAAATTAGATGGTTAATGTCAACAGCAGAAGGGTTTCCTATTATTTGGTGTACTCCTATTGTTTTATACTAGAAATATATCATTTTGGTATGGAAAACGAACAAGATAAATTTGAAAATAGAGGGCTTTCCTTTAGTGATGACATTGTTGTTCATGCACTGTTTGTTTCAGGTTTGGAGCTTGTGGCAAGAAGGCCGGGCTGTGGAAATAGTTGGTTCATGGATGACCGAATCAGACTCGGATAAAGAAGTTTTGAGGTGCATTCACATCGCCCTGTTGTGCGTGCAAGAATCAGCCAACGATAGGCCAAATATGTCAAAAGTTGCTTTCATGTTGTGTAAGGAAACAGTGCTGCCTCCCCCTAAGCAGCCTGCTTTCATCTTCAAAGGAGCTGGCAATAGGTCGTACATGTCCTCATCAGCAAGCGCTGGAGCAGTTTCTATAAATGATGTTACCGTTTCGGCTATTCAAGCTAGATAGGTTCTGAAAAATTATATAGATGTGTTCTTAAATTAGATGTCTTTAGAATTTGTTTGCTGGAGTGGCTGTATATGTTAGTAGTCACAGTCTCACAGAGGACGTGTTTGGAGCCTCACATACCTGTAAATTAGAATTTTAAATTCTTTTTTGAATTCCTTTGAATCAACAAACTTACATAGAGTCGAAGAAGGCATAACTTCCAATTACTTCAAAATCTATTATATAAGATATAGATAACTTTTTGGGATTTTTTCCAGGAAGCACAGATCATAGTACTAAGAGGGGACTACTTTACGTAGATAATTTGGGGGACCTTAATGTGAGTGTGAAAACCGATCTTCTCAAGGACCGTAGAGCGAGACTTGTGGATGCCCTTAAAAATGCTACGATTCCTTTCTCTTGCCAAACGTAATATGCAGCAGAACTATAAAAGTAAGCAATTGGAAACCTGGTTAGCCCCGAAATATGATGACTGCAGGAAATTTTCGAAAGCGACGGCGCTGTTAATCCTACGATATTGGATTGATCTCCAAGATTAGCCGAGGTGCACGCAATGGTATTTTCGAGTTATGATGGTCTCCAATTTTATAATTGTTCAGAAGAGTTTATCAAATGTCGCAGTCCACAAGCATTTGACTTGAAAACTATGAACCTTCATTTAGTTATTGAAAAAAAATAAATGCATGTGATTCATTTAGACCACTAAATTAGATTTTTCTAATATGGTAACATTTTTTTATTACAAAAATATAAGAATTAAAATTACATCAAATTGAAAACAAGTTGTGTATCAATATAAGCAAACCAACTAATAATCCTAGGAAATACGAGAAAAATAACATCACACGCAGGTCGAGATTCGAATTCCAAATCTCCTACCGAATTGAGGGAGAAATAGCCAAGTGAGCTAAGTCCGATTGGTTCTGTGTGCCAATCCTTAATAATCTGGCAAACTGGGTTGATGTAGTCCATTTACAAATTTGCGAAAATGTAGCTCTTTAATTTCACATACATATCTGCATATATGTAACCACATCAACTCGTTATATAGTATGATCAATCACTTTCCCTATCTTTCCTAATCAAACAAAGACAAAGCCTGACCGAGAGGTTCAAATTCTCTCATGTGAGAGTCATGCGAGTCTATTAATTCATCATCCGTTGTCCTCTCACATAATGCAAAATGTGATACATTGTGGTTTCCCTTAATGACCCAAACCGTTGATTTGTTAAGTGTAAATTAGTTTATCACCAACGAGGAAAATGAGAGTAATTAAATATCGGTAAGAGCTTGAACGTTTTGTATAATCTTACAAAAGATTAACTTTCAAGCACTGATTGTCGATCAGTTTTTCTTGTAAGAATTATACTTCGTTCGGGTGGATACAATCATTCTAATTTTCTGAAGATGATGAACGTGTTGAGGTCTATACAAAATGAATAGCTCATACTGATAAGAAGGACCGAGATAAATCCCACTCTGTATAAAATGAAGGTCACATTAAAGGATCATGCCAACCCTTGTTCTCTAGACTGTACTCAAAATGCCACTAGCTGTAGTGAGAAAACTGGAGAAGTTGCAGAGACAGTTCTTTTGGGGTGACACCCGTGATAAAAAAAAAAGATTCACCTGGTTAAATGGGACGAGATTACTAAGAAGAAATTTGATGGAGGTTTGGGGGTGAAAAAGATGTTGCAACAGAACCTAGCACTTTTGGCTAAATGGTGGTGGAGATTTGGTAAAGATAAAGAGTCCCTGTGGGTGAAAGTCATCAGAGGAAAATACGGAATGGATGCTAATTGCTGGCTGCCCTACGTACATGGCTCAGGTCCAACCTCAAGAATATGGGCGGATATTTGTTCATTGGAGAATCCTTCATCTCATCTAGGCTATTCCATCCGAGAGGGCTTTAGAGTCTAAGTAAACTCAGGTAACGCAACTGTGTTTTGGGAACATGTCTGGTTGGCTGAGTTACCATTGAAAGAAGAATATCCTAGGCTATTCTCCTTATCTACCTGATAAGCTCACAAGATCGCATGATCTTGTGTGCTCAAATCCTTCAAATTGCAATGTTCTTATGTTTATTTGTTCTTTTAAGTCATATTTTGCACGTAAGGTGTGTCTTTGAGCTTTTCAGGAAAAACGTGTGAATAAGGCGCTTTTGCGTGCCAAGGAATGAACCTCAAAAGGTGCAAGGAAACTCAACCAGATCAGCAGGCTGTGTCTGCATTTCCATAAGATGTTATCGATAACAATGGCATATGTTATCGATAACGTTCCTAATTCCTGGCCACCAAGCATCATTCAACGTTGATGTTATCGATAACAAAGTCAGTGTTATCGATAACCTTTTCTCCATCTTGGCCCAGAAGTTGTCCAGAAGCAAGGAGAGCGATAACGGTGAGTTCTGTGATCGATAACGTTCACCCAGAATTTGTCCAACAATCATGTGTTATCGATAACCTTCCCAATGTTATCGATAACTCTGCAGCTATTTTGGTCCACAAGCTTCCAGACTTGAGGGAATCGCTAACAACAACCCTGTGTTATCGATTACAATCTTACCCGGGGGTGTGTTATCGATAACATTTCCATGTGTTATCGATAACGTTGCTGTCTAGAAGATATTTTTCCTGCTTTTCAGAACATTCCATTTATGGAAACTTTCCACTTTTGTTATGTTTTTGGGATATTTTGGGGGTCTTTTTGTCCAGTTTTTGGCTGATTGTTTTGGCCTTTAAATAGCTTTATTGGCCTTTAATAGCCATTAGGTACTCTTGAACAATTTTAAGTCATTTTATTTCCTAGAGCTCTTTTGTTAAGTTTTAAGCTTTTCTCTCTTGTTTTCTTTGAAGAACACTAGCAAGTAATCATATTCCGTTAATTTCTCGAGTACTAACGTTGTTCGTGTGGATTAGATCTTCTCATAAATCTAGTTTATTTCCGTTTTTATCGGTGAAGCATGTTTTCGTTTTCTAGTATAATTTCTAGTCTTTTTCCTATGAGTGAGTAGTTAATTGGTTCGGGCATGGGGTATGATGAACCCTACGAATTAGTCGTTTAAATGGTTTCGCTTAAACTTTAGTTCGATTTCAAGGTTTTGAATGAATTAAACTCATGATTTCCTGCACTGATCATGGGGTCGGTGGCTTCTTTGATCAATGAAGTCTATCGCCTTGTGCTACATGCTCGATAATCCTACGCGTGCGAACGATCCATTTTCGTCTCTCACTTGCGTTAAATGAGTTCAGTTTGAATTAATGCCTTGAGTTGAGTTATAAGTAGTCTTCACTTTTTAATTCTTCAAGTGGAATCCGGACGGTTTCGGTTCACTCATGAGTTAGATGAAGGAACCGTTTTATGGCTAAGTCATGGGTAAATCAATCCCTTTGACTCGACCCTTGTTAATCTAGTTTAATTTCAAGTTCAATTTCGTTAACCGAATCAATCCCCTAGTTGGTCGCTCGAAGGCCTCGCTGCATACTTACTATCTAATCCAAATACGCTGAAGAAGACTTCTCTGTGGGAACGATCCCGGTCTTTCCGGTTTATATGCTATCAACGACCTAGCCCTTTGCTCGGGTGCAAACCTTATTAGAGGATAGGTTGCGGTTGTAAGCAAATTTTTGTGCCGTTGCCGGGGATTTTCTTTTCTATATGCTTATTTGGAGGTTCGACAAACCATTGTAAGTATTCCATTTCTTTTTACTTTAAGCAATTTATACTTAGGCTAGCGGAAACCTGTACCTGATACTCCAATCGACTTGAGGTGTAACGAAGTTAGCATAAGTATAGCTTGTTTCCTTCCTTTTATTGCACATATTTTCCTTTGGTAGCGTAGCTGTTGGTTTGTTTTATTTTGTCGTTGGAATTTTTCACCAATTCTTTGCATGAGTGGTAGTGCATGACTGGTTTCTATCGGAGTCCAAACTCTAATAGGCTTTGTCGTTCACTATCGCCTCAAGGCACCCCGAGAGGAAGATCTCCTCTTCGTTTCGTAAATAGACGTCCGAGATTAAAATCTCCTTCACGTCCGCGGGGCCGCCGTCCTCAACAAATAATGGGTGAACCACCACCGCCAGTGAGGACTTTGAGGGATATCTTGAATTCGGAGAGTCCGGTTCAGCAATCCCCCATAGTCCTCCCTGCCCCTACTAATGCTAACTTATTTGAATTTAAGTATGGTTACCATAATCTTCTGCCGCAATTCCACGGGCTGGACCGTGAGAGCACATGTGACCACATCCGCGATTTTGAAGACCTTATCCATACCTTCACCTCGGACATTGCACGGTTGGAGAATGCACGATTGAGGTTGTTTCCTTTCTCCCTCAAGGACAGAGCTAAGCAATGGTTCACATCTCTTAAACCTCAATCGTTGCGAGACTGGGCCGGTGTCAAGGTAGAATTCCACAAAAAGTTCTTCCCAGTCCACAGAACGAAGCTACTCAAGGAACAAATCCAGAACTTCAAACAAAAAGAGGGGGAAACATTCTATCGATATTGGGAGCGGTTCAAGGATTTGGTCGCTTCGCTTCCACATCATGGTCTTGACAAGCCGCAGTTAATTGGCCACTTCATGAACGGTTGTTCCCAATCAAGTTACCAACTTATTGACACCATGGTCGACGGAGATTTCTTGGACAAAACGGCTGGAGATGCTTGGGACTATTTGGATCAATTGGCAGTAAAGAATCAGTAATGGAACGTTGTTGATGTAGGCGAGCGGACTATGGCAAATCAAGGTCCGAGTGGGTCCGGGAAATTTTCATTGAGTGATCCTAATTCCATGCCCAATGCCCTTGAGACTAAGGTGGAGCAGCTCACCCGCAAGTTGGAACAAATGGAGTTGAAAGGGCCTCGTGAAGTCAAGTCCGTAATTAAGGTGGAAGAGGTATGTGCTATATGTGAGATGGCGGGGCATTCTACCGCTGACTGTTTTAATATCCCTGTTCTCAAGACGGTTCTTAACAGCATGACTCCGGAGGATGTGAGCGCCGTTCAACGGTATGAGCCATATCTGAACAATTTCAATCCCGCTCAAAGGCAAAATCCAACCTTCCGTTGGAACCAACCAAATGAGATGGGACAATTTCAAGGCCCGCCACCGGCTCAACCTCAAACATGGCGTTCCCCTCAAAACTTCGGGCCACCCCGTTTCCAACAAAATCAAGGGCCTCCCGGATTCAATTCTTCTGGTTTCTCACAAGGCCAGGGCCAAATCCAAGCACCTCCTCCAAGGCGATCGGTGGAGGACATCATGAACTCATTCTGCCAAATGCAAACTACTACCAATGAGCAAACTTCTCAAGCAATGAACGACATCAGAAACCAAATGGGCAAACTAACGAATGCCGTGGGCCTCTTGCAACAAGAGAGAGGGAAATTCCCTGCACAACCTCAAGCTAACCCTTAAGGTCAAAATTTGGTTGGTAGCTCTTCGGTGCCTTTCCCCGAGCAAGCCAAAGCAATTATTTCTTTAAGGAGTGGCATGACCGTTGACAACGCCCAAGTGGAACCACCGGTGATGCCTACCTTTCTACCTCAACCGGCGCCATCAAATTCAACTCTTGGGGAATCTCCCAAGCCAACTTTGGAGGAAGATGGGGAATCTCCAGTGGCAAACTCTAGGGAAGCAAAGTTTATCCCCACTCCACAAGTCTCTCCTGTACCGGCACCATATCCTCAACGATTGAAAGCACCAACGAATTCCGCGGCAAATGCGGAGATTTATGAGCTATTCAAAAAAGCGCAAAATCAATATCCCCATCATGGATGCTATCAAGCAGATACCATCATATGCTAAATTTTTGAAAGACTTGTGTACGCAAAAGCGCAAGACCAATGTCCAAAAGAAGGTCCTTCTCACCGAACAAGTGAGTTCGATCATTCAAACTAACATTGCGCCTAAGTACAAGGATCCGGGGTGCCCTACTATCTCTGTTACAATTGGGGGAAAGAGGATTGAGCAACCATTGTTGGATTTGGGGGCGAGTGTTAATTTGCTCCCATATTCTGTTTATGAAGAACTTGGTCTTGGCGAGATGAAGCCGACTCGAGTTACATTGCAATTGGCAGATAGGAGTATCCGCATTCCAATGGGCGTGGTGGAGGATGTCTTGGTTCAAGTCGACAACTTTGTTTATCCGGTGGACTTTGTGGTATTGGACACTTGTCCCAGGATTTCTTCTCCAACCTCGACACCCGTTATTCTCGGCCGCCCATTTTTAGCCACCTCGGACGCCGTTATTAGCTGCCGGAGTGGTCTTGTGAACATGACTTTCGGGAATATGAAGATGGCGGTTAACGTCTTTCACGTTGGAAGTCAAATGGGAGATGATGACGATGTTCAAGACGTCAACTGTATCGACTCATTAGTTCAAGATCATGTGGATGAACTCTTGTCCAAGGATGCTTTGGAGGTATGTCTTACCGCCGAGGAAGCCGAGTTCTTAGAATCTCCGGAAGTTGAGTATCTTTGCTCTTTACTCGATGAAGAGGAAGTTTGTGGGGCAGAACCGTGGATTCCTTCATTTGAGGAGTTGCCAAAGAACAAGAGAGAAGCGTTGCCATCTAGTGTAGAGCCGCCTAAGCTCGATTTGAAGCCCTTACCGGAAACGTTGAAGTATGCTTATCTTGGTGACAACGAAACTTTTCCGGTGGTGATATCCTCCACTCTTGGGAATCTTCAAGAATCGGAGTTGCTTGCAGTATTGAGGAAACGGAAGAAGGCCATCGGGTGGTCCATAGCCGATATACAAGGTATCTCTCCCTCCCTTTGCACGCATCACATCTATCTTGACGAGAATGTGAAGCCATCACGCCAACCACAACGGCGGCTGAATCGTATTATGAAAGATGTGGTTCGCGCCGAGGTGTTGAAGTTGTTGGATACGGGGATCATCTATCCAATCGCAGATTCCAATTGGGTGAGTCCTATCCAGGTGGTGCCTAAGAAGTCAGGGGTAATGTGGTCAAAAATGACAAAGATGAGCTAGTGCCAACCCGAACGGTCACCGGGTGGCGTGTTTGTATTGATTACCGCAAGCTGAATGCGGTAACCCGGAAGGATCATTTCCCGCTCCCGTTCATTGATCAAATCTTGGAAAGAGTGGTTGGCCATGCTTTCTACTGTTTTCTTGATGGCTACTCCGGGTACAACCAAATTGAGGTCGCCATGGCCGACCAAGAAAAGACTACATTTACTTGCCCATTCGGGACTTTCGCTTATAGGCGCATGCCGTTCGGCTTGTGCAATGCTCCCGACACTTTTTCAAGGTGTATGATGGGTATTTTTAGTGACATGGTGGAGAAGATCGTCGAAGTCTTCATGGACGATTTCTCGGTGTTCGGAGACTCTTTTGAGTCGTGTTTAGCCAACCTTGATCGAGTGTTGGAGCGGTGCGAGGAGAAAAACCTTGTTCTCAATTGGGAGAAATGCCATTTTATGGTAACTCAAGGCATAGTGTTGGGCCATATCGTATCGTCAAAAGGCATTGAGGTCGACAAGTCAAAAATCGATCTCATTGCAAATCTCCCTACTCCCAAGTGCATCAAAGACATCCGTAGCTTCCTCGGGCACGCCGGTTTTTATCGGCGATTCATTAAAGACTTCAGCGCCATCTCTCGGCCATTATGCCATCTTTTATCGAAAGACGTTCCCTTTGAGTGGACAAATGTTTGTGAGGAAGCTTTTCGGAAGCTCAAGTCAAGTCTTACAACTCCACCTATTGTTCAAAGCCCCGATTGGAACCTCCCGTTCGAGCTTATGTGCGACGCGAGTGACTATGCCGTCGGGGCTGTCCTAGGCCAAAGAAGGGACAAGCAGCCATGTGTTATATCCTACGCGAGCAAAACCTTAAACGATGCCCAAATGAACTATTCAACCACCGAAAAGGAGTTGCTCACTGTAGTTTTTGCATTGGACAAATTCCGCTCCTACTTGATTGGTTCACCAATTGTCATCTACACCGATCATGCTGCCCTCAAGTACTTGCTCACCAAGCAAGATGCTAAGGCTCGGCTTATTCGATGGATTCTCTTGCTTCAAGAGTTTGATCTCACCATCAAGGACAAAAAGGGAGTGGAAAATGTGGTGGCTGACCACTTGTCACGGTTGGAGTTTGAAGATCCTACATCTAAACTCCCAATCCTCGACACTTTTCCGGATGAACAACTATTTGGTGTCTCGAGTACCCCGTGGTTTGCAGATATTGTTAATTATTTGGCAACGGGGTTAATACCGACACATTGGAAGTCTCAAGAGCGGAAGTGGTTTCTCTCAATGGTGAAAAGGTTTTCCTTTGATGATCCTTACTTATTTAAGTATTGTCCGGATCAAATCATCCGGCGATGCGTTCCGGATTCCGAGCACCGAAGTATAATGAACTTTTGCCACACGGAAGCTTGTGGTGGCCATTTCTCTTTCAAGAAAACCGCGGCTAAAATTCTACAATGCGGTTTCTATTGGCCTTCTTTGTTCAAGGACACGTTCGAGTATACTAGAGCTTGCGAACGGTGTCAAAAGTTGGGCAAGATCACCCGACGAAACGAGATGCCCCAAAATCCCATTTTAATCATTGAAGTTTTCGATTGTTGGGGCATAGACTTCATGGGGCCTTTTCCCACGTCATTCGGCTATCTCTATATTTTGCTTGCCGTTGACTATGTGAGCAAGTGGGTGGAGGCCATTCCCACGAGCACCAATGATGCTCAAGTGGTAGTCGAATTCCTCTGGGAGTACATATTGGCACGATTCGGGATGCCAAGAGCTATTATCAGTGACCAAGGCACGCATTTCTGTAATCGATCCATTGCGGCTTTGATGAGAAAGTATGCAATTGTGCACAAGGTCTCGACGGCGTACCATCCCCAAACTAACGGGCAAGCTAAGCTCGCCAATCGGGAGATCAAAGGTATTCTTGAGAAGACGGTGAACCCAAACCGCAAAGATTGGTCACTTCGGTTGACCGATGCCTTGTGGGCCTACCGAACTGCTTACAAAACTGTGTTGGGAATGTCGCTGTATCGGCTTGTTTATGGCAAACCTTGCCATCTTCCGGTGGAATTGGAGCACAAAGCTTATTGGGCGATAAAGAAGATGAATGCCTCCATGCCTCTTGCCGGTGCTAAACGGAAGCTTCAACTTAACGAGCTCGAGGAAATAAGGTCTAATGCTTATGATCGTTCTAGTTTATATAAAACCAAAGTCAAGGCTATGCATGATAACAACATTCTTAGGAAGGACTTTGAAGTAGGCCAAAAGGTGCTTTTGTACAATTCGAAATTGCACTTGTTTCCGGGCAAGTTAAGGTCCCGTTGGGCCGGCCCTTATATTGTTAAATCTGTTTCCTCTCATGGGGCCATAGAGATTGAGAATGCGTCCAACGGAAATGTTTTTAAAGTCAATGGCCAGCGGCTCAAGCCATTTCTTGGCTATTTAGAAGTTGGGGAGCCCGATGAGGAACTGAGCAATCCTGTTTATTCGGATGCTTTAGTTTCTTAGTTTGTTTTCATTACTTTTGCATGGGGAGCGCAAGCGTAACCGCTGAACTTAACTGTTTGTCGGACCCGGCCCTCTAACATAATTGTAGGGGGTACCCACCATTGACTTGGGTATATATAGCTCCGCACGCCGCTATTGAAAAAAGGATCGTGTGCCCAGCTCCGATTAGTAAGGGCAATGTTTTTCTTTTCGTACATATTTGCAAGTTTGCTTCGTTATGGGATTTTCACTTGATGAGATTTCACCAATGCATCTATGAAAAGGGCTTTCATTAGTTCTCTTAGTGGTAGTTTACCGTTAATGATCCATGCTTTCCATATATGTCCCTATCGGGGGCAATTTAGGTCTTTGGGTGAGACTTGGTATTCCCGTGCTTTGGCGCTAGGCTCTATGGAGGAGTTCAATGTTTTTTTAGATGGTATCCGAAAACTGAGATTGTAAGGTAGTTGTTTTTGGTGTGCCATTCAACTATCTGTTGGATGCGTGTGTATGTTCTGGTGTATCAAAGCTCTGCGAGCTTGGTGTCTTCCTTCGATGTACCCCTTCGAGTAATATAAAAATGTTTCATTCGTCTAGAAAAAAAAAAAGTAAAATTTTGCAAGAACAGACATTTGATCGAGCAAATAGATATACACAATAGATACAATATTTCATTTGGCTATTTGGTTAAGGATGTTAAGCTCAATAGATACACAATATCAATTTCCTAATTCATCGAGGGTAAATATAATATTGGCCTCAACTGTTAGGATTTTTATTCACCAATATTATTTTTCACAAGAATAATTAGAGCACATAATATATGGAAATACAACAAGTTAGAAATAAGACAATATGAAAATATTAAGAGCAAGAAAGATGTTGCTTGTGAGATTGAGAGTCGTGTAGTCACTATCTTAAGGCCAATATTCCTCCCCTCGTGAAGGTTCCTCCGGAGTGTACTAGCCCCAAGATTAAACTCAAGCGCTCACAAGCATTTCTCATCTGATATTCACGACCATATAGAGGTTTGAACAAGTCATGAACCGAGTTGCCCAATCAACATAGAAAATATAGAAAATAGAATGTGAACTCTCACACAAACATGTTTGTATCTCTTTTTGTGTACATCTTTATGAACATGTGTATATATCTTTTCTATTTCCCTCTTAATTCCGTTGTATGAAATACACATATATATAGGAGTAATAGCCATTAATATAGAGATAATGATAGAGCATAAATACTCTTAATTTTGTAACTAATATTTCAATACTACATTAATATTGTAACGGTAAAACACTATAGGTGAGGAGTTAATACTAATATTTATTTTTATTAAAAATATTCAGACATCCACATTCACCGCCAGTTCTTGCCCTAATTAGAGGGCCAAACGGGCATGTGGAGTTGTAAATGTAACAGCTAGGTAGTGGTACATGACCGCAGCTGAGACTACTGACAGCGGCCAAATCGCGCTACCGGGCGGTTGAAGACTAGGAAGCTTCTTTGACCTATGAAATCCCAGAAATATTCCAAATCATACCTTACCATGTCACAGCATTTAAAGACATTTGTTGATTAGTCTTCTGGTTACCGGCCCATTTTTCTTCCAAGTTCATTCTCTCTGGTATGACATTTGATTGTGAAATAGGAAAAATACTACTCACGTGTCCTCTTTGAAGCCACTCCTGTTTCCAACTTCTCAGGCTTGTGCCCTCATTGAACCATAAAACATTGGAAATTCCCTCCCAACTTCGATCCTTTCTCTTTTATCTCGCCACGCGAGAGAAATCTTTTATCTTATTCTTTTCCGCCCTAAAATCTTTTATTACACCACAAGAGTGAGGTCTTTTCTCTTTTATCTCGCCACAAGAGCAAGATTTTTTATCTCATTTTTTTCTGCCCTAGAATCTTTTATCATGCCGTAAGGGCGAGGTTGTTTTTCTTTTATCTTGCCGCAAGAGCAATGTGATCTTTTATTCTGCGCTAAAACCCATTTTTGATCTCAACTTTGGACTTAAATTAAGATTAAAAAAAAATTTAAGCATCACTTTTTATCACGCTTTCACTGAAAATCATAATCTTTGTGAATCTCCCTAATAAGACCCATATTTATTATATGTGACCCATATTTATTATATGTGACCCATATTTATTATTGTAGTAGGGACATTCCAAAAATATTCCAAATCGTACCTTACCTTGTCCCAGCATTTAAAGACATTTGTTGATCACTCCTCTGGTTACCAGCCCATTTTTTCTTCCAATTCATTAATTTTCTCTGGTATGACAGTTATATTTGATTGTGAAAGAGGAAAACACTACTCACGTGTCCTCTTCGAAGCCACTCCAGTTTCCAACTTCTCAGACTTGTGCACCCCTTGAACCATAAAGCATTGGAAATTTCCTCCCTCCTGTTCTCTTTTATCTCACAACACGAGCGAAATTTTTTATCTTATTATTTTTCACCCTAAAATCTTTTATCACGTCACAATGGTGATGTCTTTTCTCTTTTATCTCGCCACAAGAGCGAGATCTTTTATCTAATTTTTTTTTCTGCCCTAAAATCTTTTATCACGTCGCAAGGGCGAGGTTTTTTTTTATCTTGTCGCAAGAGCGAGGTCTTGTATTCAGCACTAAAACCCACTTTTTACCTCAACTTTTGACTTAAACTAAGATAAAAAAAAATAAAAAATTTAAGCATCAATTTCTATCAGGCTTTCACTGAAAATCCATGATCTTTATAAATCTCCTTAATGTGATCCATATTTATTATTAATGTAATAGTGCCATCCCAAAAATATTCCAAATCGTAGCTTACCATGTCCGAGCATTTAAAGACATTTGTTGTTTAGTCCTCTGTTAAAACTGGTAGGGACACGGTTCAGACAAATTCTCCCAGGTTTTGATTTAATTGGCATATTTGCTTTACCTTAAATCAATCAAATCTATGATTAATACTAGTAGAATGATAACTACTTGCACTAATGTCAGCTAAGTTTGGTTTGCGTACCTAGTCAAAATTTAGGGAAATAATTTTTCAATAACACCCCCTGCTTCCTCGCGCCCCTTAGTTTCATATTTAACCTTTCCCCCACTCTATCTCCCTCTCTTTTTTTTAGAAATCACAACTAAAATAAACCATAAAGATTACAGCTATTGGCCGTGATTGTAAGTTTTTCATCACGCTCTTGTTACCGTGATGAATCTGGGTGTGATTATAAGTCACTCTCTTTTATCACGGTTATAACAATCACGGCCAAAAGGTGTGATCGTTTCTCTTTTATCACGGTTCTAAGCCGTGATTGTTTCTCTTGGGCGTGATCGTTTCTCTTTTCTGGGTGTGATTGTATGTCACTTTAGAATCACGATCTATAACCTTGATTAAGAGTTTAAAATGATCACAGCACTTTAGAATCACGATCTATAACCTTGATTAAGAGTTTAAAATGATCACCATAAACTGAGATGGAAAATCATTGCGCGTGATCTTTCCTTTGTATCTATTAGATTATCTTTTCTTGTCATTGCCAAGTTTCGAACCCACGCATCTTTAGTTGATTTTCCAAACCCTTACCACTAAGCTAGCCTAGAACTTCTATTACATTAGGAGAACAAAAATATTTATACTTACTTCCTAAAGTGAGAAAACTTTTTTTTTCCCTTAAAATTTGCTGAATTTTTTGAAATGCAATTAAAATGATATTAAAATATATAAAAATACATATATAAACATTGATTAAAAAATTTAAAAAATATGACAACAGATCTTTTATCAATCAAAATTAGTTGTTGGCCACCAAAAAATTTTCTTGGGGAGAAAAATTTAGTTTTATCTAGTAAATTTAGTAGACAATAGTGTTTTTTTGTTGTAGTGTGCGCTTTGTATTTTTATAAATATTATCACAACCTGCAGATTGTAACATAATAGACAAACTTTAGATTTTTTTTTTGTAAACTAACCATTTCACATGGATTTTGTGTTTGTATTGAATTTCTATTTCAATGGTGGCTTCTCAATTAGATTTTAATCCTTTTCAAATAAGGCTAAGCCATAATAATATAATTACTTTTTTATCTAATGTCAAACGTATACTTGGAAGACATCTGAAATAACTACTAAATTTCACTACTACAATAAACTATAAAGATCACGGCTCGCCCACGTGAAAATTGGGCACTAGTGAAACAGTCCGCCCGTTGTCGAAAAAACAACTAGGCATTTGTAGAACCCAGTTGTGGGATTTGCCTCCTCTCTCTCTCTCTCTCTCTCTCTCTCGATCTTTTTGGGCGTGAAGATGAAGATGAAATGTAAGATTTTTTGGGATGAGTGTAATTAGGGCTTATTTTCTTACCTTTTGTAAAAAGAAAAAAAAAATTCAAAATTCTTAAACGACATCGTTTTTCTCACATAACTTTTCAAAATCTGCCTAAATGAGTACCAACCCGCCCACGTGAAAATTCAGACTGCGCGCTTAAATGGGTAGGCTTTTTATCTCGCTACAAGAGTGAGATCATTTATCTCACTTTTTTCCGCGCTTAAGTTTTTTATCATGCTACAAGGGTGAGGTCATTTTTCTTTTATCTCGCCACAAGAGCAAGATCTTTTATCTTATTCTTTTCCGCCCTAAAATCTTTTATCACGCCATAACAGTGAGGTTTTTTCTATTTTTATCACGATACAAGGTTGATGTCTTTTCTCTTTTATCTCGCCACAAGAGCGAGATCTTTTATCTATTTTTTCCGCCCTAAAATCTTTTATCACGCTGCAAGGGTGAGGTTGTTTTTCTTTTATCTCGCCGCAAGAGCGAGGTCTTTTATTTCGCGCTAAAATCCACTTTTTATCTCAGCTTTGGACTTAAACTGAGATAAAAAAAATTTTAAGCACCACTTTTTATCACGCTTTCACTGAAAATCGTGATCTTTGTGAATCTCATTTTTGTGACACATATCTATTATTGTAGTAGTGAATTCGATCTCATACCACCAATTAACCCCACAACCAACTGATAGATGAATTTTGGGTTTCTCCAAACTGATAGGTGGAGAGAAGGGGGGGAGGATTTTCATCAGTGGAGAGAGAGAGAGAGAGAGAGAGAGAGAGAGATAGAGAGAGAGTATTTGAAAGTAAAAATGGGTCTTAAAGTTATTATTGTAAATAGTAAAGATTAGAGTTAAAGTAATTTTTGATAAATAGTAAGAAAAAAAACTTTATTTCATATTTATTTACTACTAAAAATAAAGAGTTAAAAGTAATTTTGGAAGTAAAAAATATAAAAAACAAGAATGCTAAAAAAAAGGAGGTTAAAAGTAATTTTGCATTTCTGAAATTAGAGCTAGAGGTTTGGCAGTTGATTGGGGGATTGATTGGGGTTTGGGGTTAAAGTTCTAAAAAAACAAAGGGGGGGCAGGGGGGGGGGGGGGGGGGGGGGTAGAGATGGGGAAAGGTAAATTTGAAAGTAACAAAAAAGATGGTGGTTAAAATTATTTTTATAAATAGTAAAAAATAGAATTAAAGTAATTTTCGATAAATAGTAAGAAAAAAAGAACTTTATTGCATATTTATTTACCAATAAAAAAATAAAGAGTTAAAAGTAATTTTTGAATGTAAAAAGTAAAAAATAATTAAAAAGTTAGCTCCATCCGTTAGGACTAGACGGAATTGGACGGCAGGGGCCTAATTGTTAACGAAATGCTAAGTTTAGGTGTTTTAATTTTGTTAATAGTGAAAGTCCATGTGTTTTTTTGCGAGTTGTCAAAAAGTTCAGAGAGTTTTTTAAAATTTAAACAAATATTGAACACAATCATATTCTCATTAACTTCTTTCAGTGTCTCTTTCTCTCCTCTCTTATATATAGGAAAAGAGGGGAAGGCATAGGGATCACTCAAAGTCCTCTCTCCTCATTAAACCACATTGATGATTTTCCCAACCAGAAGACTATTACAACCACCTTCGTGTGGTCACCCAAAAACATATCACTTTCACAACAAATTTAATATTGACGACTCTAAATGACTATCATCAAATCATGCATTCCTAAAATTTCCACTTTTATCCAGCACATTTTCCTGGGAAATGGATATATACACGGTAAAGCATTTAAAATATTATCACTGAATTTAAGTAAAGGAGGAACAAAAGGCATTTAGATTTTATGAAATCATACCGTTGAAAATTTAGTGAAGGAATTGATCGCACAACCATAATGGTACCGAACCGCATAAGAAGTATTGAATGACATGCAGTGAGAATTAGGTGTAGCGGCGGTGAATTTTTCAAAAACATTTTTGTCGCTAGAGTACTTGAAGCATCCTCGATCTCAGAGCAAAGGAATAGGAATCACAAAAATAAAGGTTATGAATTTTACCCCTATTTTTTTTTGTAAAAAAATCCAAGAAAATGCCCAACAAGCTGGAATTTTGGGGCTTTACTTGGATATTTGCCCAAAAATTTAGGTAAAAGTTATAAATTTTTTTTATTTTTTTGATTTCTCTTCTCGAGAAGAACTAATAATCTATACAAATTTGATGCAAAACTAGCAAATGAGCAGGATATTTGAATATAGACAAAATAAGAGGCAAAGTTGGTTTTTTTTTTTTTTTTTTAACTCTTGCATTGAATAGAGTCATACAAGCTGCCTCCTATGCCTTTGTTAGACTTGTCCCACATCGCTCATTCAAGACATCCAAGTTTGGTTAATATATTATAGAGGCTATTCCACCTATTGCCAATTGGTTTCAGGCTGGAACCCTCCAAGAAAACAGCCTTAATATTGTAGTACTATGACTTCGCCTCTTGTGGAGATTCCTTGTACATATGACACAAAACAGGATTCATTACGGTCTTATTTCATGATTTGAATCATTTATCTTATAGGTTTTGATGTGTTTAATATATATGTAAAAAATCAAGTTCACCAAAGTTTGGTAAAAGCTCGGTCATATCATATTTGACTGAAAAGAGATAAACGTGGAAGAATCTCTGGGTCCTATTTCTTTTTGTGACAAATATGATTCATTCAACGGATACAGAGTCCGGCCAATAAAATTACATTTTCACATCGACCTCAAATGCACCAAAACTTACAAAATGAACTGTTCATATTGTCAAATAGACCCGCGATCAGTCCCATTTCGTGTCAAATGAGGAACCGAGGAAGCATCACATAAGAAATCTTGATTTGAATATCCGTTAACAGTTCCACAAAGTAGTGGCTGGTGCCCTTCTTTAAGCAAAAAATGAACAGCACCAAAATCGGAAAACACCAAACAAGAAAGCAAAATCAAAATTTATTCAAATTCAAGACGAGGACTCATGTCTGGCACAAGAAACACAGGTCATACCCCTATTTTGGTTTAGTATTTTTTCTTCACGAATGCTGCTTCGGTACGTTTTGGTTTAGCATTTTTTCTCAACGTATCTTTGTTACCAAGTGTACCTTAATAAGGATATGTTTCTCGAAAACGAAAAATGCAAAAGATTGAAGACTCTGGAGCAGGCACTTGTCTCTAGTTACTAACTTACTACTATTCAACAAGAAAATTGTTTCCTAACATCCACATCAACATTCACTCTCAATTCATGCCCTAATTAGAAGGGCATGTGGAAATATGTAAAAGGCCAGGGTACGTAGCGGTACATGACCGTAGCTTATACTATTGACTGCAGCGAAATAGCACCCTAACAGGAGGTGGAAGAACTTCAGTCTCCGCTTGAAGACAATATCAAAATGTCAAAACCGGTAAATTATTTATTTACGGTATCTCCAATTCTCGATTCGTTGGATCTTGGATGTTAACAATGCTTTGAATCCAATTTTCAAAACTGATTATTTTGTTTTCGGGAGCATTTGTTGGTTGAAAATGTCTAATTAATATTGCTGTATGTTAGTAGGAAGCTTCTTTGACCTTTGAAAACTGGCAGGGACATGGGTTAGACAAACTCACCCAGGTTGGGATTTAATCAGCACATATGTTTGCTTGGCCATCTCCAACCCTTCTTCACCTATTTATTCATCAGATTTGAGTAAAAAAATTGGCCAAATTAAAGTTTAAATTAGTTCCTCAAGAACAATTAAGATCGGTCTTCATGACCAATCATATTCTCATTAACTTCTTTTAGGGTCTCTTCTCTTTCTTCTGTTACTAATATTCTCCTTCTCATTAAACCACATTGATGATTTTCCCAACCAGAAGACTATTATTACAACCACCTTTGTGTGGTCAGCCAATAACATGTCACTTTCACAACAAATTCGACTCTAATGACTATATCAAAATTTTCATCAAATCATTCCTAAAATTTCCACTTTTATCCCGGACATCTTCCTAGGAAAGGGATATATACACGGTAAAGCATTTAAAATATTATCACTGAATTTAAGTAAAGGATGAACAAAAGCAAGGACAGAACCAGATTTTTGTAAATGCAGGGGCCGAACTATGAATATTTTGAAATTTCAAGATTCTAGAATCTTTATGGTTTGTTTGATTTGGATTTTGAAGGAGGTTTTTCGGATAATGAGTGGAGAGAGATAGAAAAAAATAAAATAAATAATTGAAGTAAAACCTTTGGGAAACCATGCGCAAAGGGGTTGAGTTTTGGGATCCAAAATGAACACATTCTTAAAAGTATTTAAATAACACCCAATACAAAACACAATATTTAGATCCTCTTAATGAACAAAAAGTAACTCATATTAATACTGAAATTCGGAAAAAAAAAAAAAAGAAAAAACCCCAAAGCTAAGCGAGAGCCGTGGCCCCCATATGCCCCTTCTTAGTCCCATCTCTGAACAAAAGGCATTTAGATTTTATGGAATCTTAACGTTGAAAATTTGGTGAAGGAATTGATGTTGGCTGATTCTCCCTTGATTTGATGATATATTTGGTTCTCCCTTACTTTGATATATCAATCTGCTGAAAGGGTTGGAGCAACAACATTTTACCCATTTTGGCACCAAATTTGAGTTTGATTAAACATTTGATGGAGAGTTGGAGATGGCCACAAACTAACCAACCTAGCTAGCTATGATTGGGAGAATAATTGTTACGGCCTAGAATTTTTATTTATTTAATTAATTACGTTGCCATTTATTAATTGAGTATATTGATTGGGTCCTAATTAATTATTTTGTGCGCGCTATGGGTATTATTGACACTTTTGTAATTTTGGAATATGAGATTGATTTTAAGTAAAATAGTGGTACCGGATGGTAATTTTATAAATAGTGTTACATTCTATCTAATCCTAATTAACTAATTAGCTATAATATAGGGAGTAGTGGGTAGTTTTACAAAGTTAGGAGATATTTTCACGGTGTAGGGTTTTATTTGTGAAAAGAAGTTGAGAGAACTTGATTATAGTAAAAGAACTCCTGACGTTTGAGAGAGAGAAGCAGCCGCACATTGAAGGGGAGTTTTTCTTGGAGTTCTTTGAGGTAATAGTACTCCATCTCTCTCGTTTCTGTTCATCTTCCTTTTCTCATAGCAATTGGGTCCATGGATTGGAGACTATTATGGAGTTAATTTGTATTTTATATTGAGAGAGGGGGGGGAGGGGGGATCGCCCGATGTGGGCAGATTGTCGTGTGGGTTTTGTGTGTGCGACGTGCTGCGGGGTGATGTGTGTGCATTGGTGCTGTGGATGGTGATTTTGGTGTGAGAGAGAGAGAGAGATCTCGGCAATTGGGTGCATGTGTAATCTAGGCTTAATGCATGAAAAACTAGTATATTATATTGGAAGGAACATGTTGTGGTGTTATTGGCAGGAACATATTGGGTACATGGAGAACAGATTATTGGGTTTGGAGTTTAAGTTGGGTTTTGGAGTTTCAACTGGTGGCTTACTATTATCTTAGTTTCGGTTCTTTTTCTTAGGCAGTCTTAGATTGTTATAGAATTATACTTGAAACTATAGTTAGTGATAATATTGCTCTATGATTCTTGGTTCAGGTTAGGCTTGTTTTGCGTACGTTGTTCGATTGCGTTACTTTTGAACCCAGGTGAGTGGTTAAGCATGTTACGTATTTGCGAACTTCCCCGTATCCCTTAAATTATTGTTTTAGAAAATTAATGATTGAAATTGGGAACATATATTTGTTTTATTTGGTTCTTGAAATTGGCGTGCAGATTGGTGAAACCATTTGTTGATCGAATAATCTTTTGGTGAGAACTTTGTGGATATTGATGGGAACATTTATTTTGGAAGTCCAGGGAAATTAATCCTCTGTGTGCGGGTGACTCTGGCTATTAGGGAAGAAACCGGATTAGGCCGGTGACCCTAATGCTCAACGGTTGTTATTGACCGGATCGATTATAGGGAAAAGTTCCACGGGCTGCCTACTCGTGGTGACTCTAAGTTTTGATATTGGATCCAATTTTGAGATATTTATTCACTGGCATTTGGTACTATTGATTTTGGTTGTGGTTCCCCATTTGTTGTTGGAGATTGGATTGAGAACACCATTAAGACTTATCGGATGAATCGTGAATTGGATTAATGGATTATTTTATTGTTCACCGCATATGCCAAATTATGTTGACATGGTAAATTATTTTGATCCCTATTTTAGAACCTGATTCTAATATACATGCTTCGCCATTCACTGAGCTCGTCAGCTGACGGATTTATTCCAACTTCTTTTTCAGGCAAGTTGGACAATTAGGAGGACTCTGGTGGCATCTCGGAGATTTGGTTTGGTTGACCTCTTTAGGGTGTCTGATCGTATTTTTATTAATCGCTTTCGCATTTGAAACATTTGTCAGTTATTGAATTCTTTTTATTATTGGTGGATCACTTGGTATTATTTGGTTCGTGGGATGTTTGTGCCCCATGCTTTTTGTTGAACTTAAATGGTTGGAGTTGTTTTTAATAAAAAAAAGTGGTTGGCTGTTTAGTAGTTCTTTGCTTTGGAATTTAATTAAATTTCTTTTTAGGCTACATGTTCCATGGGTATGTCTCATGGTTAACGGCCGGTCACTTACCATTTTGGGATGTGACAATAATAACTTCTTGCACTATTGAAAGGGTTCATGATAAGACATAGGGTTTGCTCTCAATAGGACAGGAAGTGGCAGTTAAGAGACTTGCCAAGACTTCTGGGCAAGGTCTCAAAGAGTTCAAGAATGATGTCATCTTCATTTCAAAGCTGCAGCATCGGAATTTGGTCAGGCTGTTGGGATGTTGCATTCATGGAGAAGAAAAGATGTTGATATATGAGTACATGCCAAAAATAAGTTTAGAGTTACACATCTTCAGTTAGCACCTAAACCTTTTTGAAATCTTTTCTCATAGTTTACTGGATCTAGAGGTGTCAAACGGGCCTGGCACGGACACAACACTTTTAAATATGACACAGCACGGGAACGGTTTTAGACGAAGTGGGCTTGGCACGGCAAGACACGGTTTTAGACGGGCAAAACACAGAAGTGGGCCTGGCACGACATGACACGATTCTAGATAGGCACGGCATGGTTCTAGACATGAGCACAACACACCAAATACTAATTTTAATACCAAAAAAAATATTAATTTCTTATTTCATACTGGAACATAACATTTTACACTTTCTGTGTTGATAAATATTTTACACTTTTTGGAATTTTTTTCTTTCCGACAAAACTCGGTTGGAGATTTGTCGATATGGGCACGGCACGGCACGACACGATTAAAAATGGCACGGCACGGAGCAACACGATAAAATAAATAGGCCAGAATGGCACGACCTGATAAAGTAAACGGGCCGGCGCAACACGAAGCACTGTTGGAACGGAACTAGCCCGTTTGACACCTCTAGCTGGATGTATGGTGAAGTTCGTAACTTACTACTCCCTCCATCCCTTATTTATAGTCCAGTATTCCATTTTGAGTTGTCCCTTAATAAGTGTCCATTTTATAAAGTTAGTGGATAAAAGTTGATGCATTGTCTATTTTATCCCTAAGAGTAGATTCCATTTTGAAAAGTTAGTGAATAAAAGTGTAATGATGATGGGTAAGTAGGGAAACTGGAGGAAAAAATTGATGTAAAAGGTATAATAATAATGTATTTTTAATAAGTTAGAGTTACGAAGTATGACATTTAAAAAGAGACGGAGGGAGTATAAACTATCACAGATCAAACAAGAGGTACATCGCTAGATTGGCAAAAGCGCTTTGACATAATAGTGGGGATTGCTCGAGGACTTCTCTATCTTCATCGAGACTCAAGATTACGAAAGCTAGCAACATTTTGCTGAACAATGACATGAATCCTAAAATTTCAAACTTCCGCTTGGCAAGAATGTTTGGAGATGATCAGTCTAAAGAAAATACAAATAGGGTTCTTGGAACTTAGTGAGTACATCCTGTTCATCCCTCCCCTTCATTATTCTTATCGATAGTTCATTTTCATCTTATGCATTTCCATTTCATTGTGTCGTATGTAGTGGCTATATGTCTCCGGAGTATGTAATAGATGGACTCTTCTCCGTGAAATCTAATATCTTTAGCTTTGGTGTTTTGGTTTTGAAGATCGTGAGTGGCAAGAAGAACAGAGGATTTTACCATCCCGATTCGTTACCGCAACCTTTTGGGACATGTGAGTGCTATTCTTCTTTCTCCAATGAAAAAAAAAAACATTTTTATTATGTTTGAGAATAATTCCATGAATTGTTATTTGCTTAAGGCATGGAAACTATGGAACGAAGGAAAACCCTTGAATGGAAACTATGGTACGAAGGAAAACCGTACATGACCGCAGCTGAGGCTACTGACTGCGGCCAAATCGCGCTACCAGGCGGTTGAAGACTAGGAACCTTCTTTGACCTATGAAAACTGGTGGGGACATGCTTCAGGCAAATTCTCCTAGGTTTTGATTTAATTGGCAGATTTGCTTTACTTTTTTTTTTTTTTTTGCCACAATGATAACAGATGTTATTAATAATGCAAAACGATAAATCAGTCGGGACACCTGTTCCTAGAAAGGGACCAAATAAACACAACGGTGAGACTTCCGCCTAAAGACTATACCCCGAACCACCCACACCCTTGTCTGCCAACACATGAGCAACATTATTACCAATCCTACGAACAAAAGAAAAGCTGCAACACTGAAATTTCTACCCAAAACTTGAATGTCATGCTTCTACCTCTTGATTGGTCGCAATTTGGCCATTAAGCATCTTCACTAACAGTTGAGCATCGCTTTACCTTAAATCAGTCAAATCTATGATTAATAGAATGATAACTACTTGCAATAATGTCTGCCAAGTTTGGTTTACCTAGTCAAAATTTAGGGAAATAATTTCTCAATAAACACCAGGCCCCGCACTCTCATTCAAATGTCTCGTAAGCACATAAACTCAACAAAATTCCAATTAAACACTTTGGAGTTGTAAAAAAAGATTGAATTAGAGCTCTTCATCAACCTCCGTCAACAATTCGACTGAATAATCTGATGTGTCTATTTTCTTGAAAAAAAAAGTTTTGACTTGTTATGCTACTGGACCATGTTGGCACATATCCAAGTACCAAACCCAAACACAGTGGATGTTATGTTATGAAACTAGTAACTTTTATTTACAGTCTCTGCATTACTTGGATGTTAACAATGCTAGGGAAAAAATAAATAAATAACGAGAATTCCACTTTGACCCCTTGTGGTTTAGATCATGTGAAGATACACTATTTATGGTTCACAAGTGTACAATGACACCCCAATGGTTTGTGAAGTGTGCACATAACATCCAATTTCGTCCATAATAACGTCAAGTTTGACAGACACGCATCAAAAGCCCGATATGCTCTCAGCTTTTCCCTTGATTCATCTTCTTCCTTGAATCTAACCAATATAATCTATCCCATGTACTAAAAATTGGATCTGAACCATTGATATTGTTTAGTTTGACGAGTACTACACCCTTACCAAATCGATAGAAAGTGAAAACCTCATGATCGAATCGAATTTATTATGAAGGAAATTTTCAAATTTAAATTTATCATTTATGTTAACAAGAATTGGATCACTGAGCTATTGATGTATGATCGAGTTGATTTTTTTATAGAGATGCTCTATTATATGATTAATAAATTATGAATGGCACAAATTAAATTTTGTTTAGATTCAAGAGACTTGTGAAATATACCTCCATTAAAATAGAGCGAATTGGGTGTTATGCATGTGCACCTTCACGAACCACATAAGCGTATTGCCAACTTTTTTAACTAAAAGAGGTGTATCCGTACATGACCAAAACCACAAGGAGTCAAAGTGGACTTTGCCCAATAAAAAAGTGCTAATTTTTTATTTTTTCAAGAAACAAGCAACATAGAAGTTGCCCACACAATGATCTATTACAAAGGCGACTTCTAGCAAGATTGCGGGCATCCCTCACATCTTGCCGAGTGGCCTTACTTCTTTTTTTTTTTTTTTGGTAACGGAGGAACAACCTACAGTCAGGCCACTAAATAGACCCAATTGCGCAACCCAAACCTCTGGGGAGCTAGTGCGGCCACACCAGGCACGGCTCCCTCCTTACTTTAGAATACTCATCCTGTGGGAAATTGAATCCCAGACCTAAAGACTACTCCGAAAACCTAAATATCCGCCTGAACGATTGAAGTAACCACTGGCCTTACTTACAATTTAACATAGTTGCTTGACGATTTCCTAGTCCTAAATTAATGGGTTGCCCCAAGCGTAGGGCGGAGACCGATGTAGTATAATATCCGGTAAGTCCGGAGTCAAATCCACAAAGACAATGATGTGTGCTAACTAAAAACTCTGGTTGTTATTAATTAAACTGGCTCTTAGGTAGCCACCCATTGTAATTTGATGCTGAGATTAACTAAAATTAAAAAATTGATTGTACTTTTCAAATAATTAAAAGAGGTACGGTTGTAAGGTTCATAGCACTCGCAACCATTCCGGATTAACGTGCTCCATTTAAGGTTCTTAAAAACGTTCAATTTTGGATTGAAAATGATACCCCGCAAGATGCGAGACCCTATGGTCGCCGTATACCCATGCGCAACAAAGAATGAGCTTTGGACCCCCGTTCACATGGGCTCCGACGATGCCCGGGTTCGTCTGCGAGAAGTATTTTCCAATCTAAAATCATTTTTTTCACTGTTTGATAAAAGGAGCAGTACCCGGACTAGTCACGATGTGCTAATCACCCCGCAACCCTATCCATACGACTACTCACTAAGCATTGCGCAAAAAAACAAAAGAAACCCTAGATTGTACCATTCTTCTAATATGCGAGATGAAAAATAAACAAAAGATCTAAGTTAAATAAGAATGAACAACTTTTATATAGAACACAAATTACAAATAGATACCAAAGTGCGAGTAATTAAGCAAAACTTAAAATAACTTGAATAACGAAAAAAAAAACTCAAAAGAGAACTTAACAATATTCAGAACAAAGGAATTTTTCTGATGGAAACCCGTTCTTCATCAGCCCCGTTCTTCCTATTCTGTTTCGTCCATGGTAAAGCTGCCGAAGACAGTAGGTAAAGGGTGCGGCTATTCACAACCCTTTATTTTCTCTCATAGTCCACCATATTTCGGTAAGTAGTTGTTGAAAATCATAAATAACATTTCGGTAAATAGCTGTTGAAAATAAAATTATATTTTGGTAACTACATGTCGAAAATATATTCAACTTTCAGTAAACAACTGCCAAACATGCATTTTCGGTAAATAGTTGTTGAAAAAAATATCATATTTCGGTAACTGGATACTGAAAATATATCTCAATTTTGGTAACTAACTGTCGAGTATAATTGAAAATTTTTAACGGGTTATCGGAGAAAATCAAGGGCTGCAAATAGCCACGCCCGTAGGTAAAGGGTTGGTTTTATAGGGTTCCAAAGCATTAATTGCAAAGTAGCCCTTTGGATTTTGTCTAATAGTAAATTGACCACCAAAATTCTAATGCACTTCGCACTTCAATCCAAAACTTTTGCTAACTTCCATCTTTATCCAAAAATCATGAAAACCGAGCTCGAGTGACCTGTATACGTAAAAACTCATAATAAATACGAATTAACAAATATAAAAGACTAGTAAATATAGATTGGGGGACCAAAATATGTATATTTTGGTACTTATCACACCCTCCAACTTACACTTGGCTAGTCTCGAGTAAAGAAAACAAATAATATAAATCCAAACTACGCCACTTTCGTAGGATTCATGATTGCACTTAGCCCGTGCAACAAGTCTTTTAAACCTCTAGGTAATCCCTAGCGGACGAGTAGAGTCTCGTGAGGGTTTACAGCAATGAACACCCACAAACACTGTGAAATATTCTTTTCACACAAAGCCCGAAAACCTGTAAGACAACTCAATGATATTTCAAGTAAAGAATATGAAACCATCGCAAAGAGAAAACGACATAAGCAGTTCTAGATACTATCAAGTCATAAAAATGAGTCACGGCACCTATGCTCAGCGTGTGTGAACAAGGGCTTTGTTCACAAGTGAAAAATAACCAAAAGTTCTCTCCGGACCGAGTCTCGACTTCAAATCTCACCGTATCATGCACTCAACAAATGAAATCACTCGAAACAATGTGCATATTACTCTCAATATGTGCGGGCGGACGTTATGTAAATGAAAGCAAAATACTCAGCACACGATGACATGAAAAGAAAGCTCTTTATAGTGGACACACGATCTCATGAACGGAATCCCAAGTATTGAAAACTTTCTCTATCCATCAATCCACAGCCCAATGCCCATAGGATCAAATAAGACTTTAATTCCGGTGATAAAGTTAGGGTAGGGAAAGTATTTCAAGGTTACGGTAAAATATTCAAGTGTCCGAGAATAAGCTAACCACAACTCACATAAGGCAAATATAACAATGTGTGCCCTCCTTTTTTTTAAATTTTTTTCCTTCTTCTCTTTTCAATTTCGCCACATCTCTCTTCCTAACTCTTTAATACAACCCATATAAGAACAAGTATCTCTTTTTCACAATGATTTGGTATCTTCCCTTTTTTTCTTTTTTTTATGTTTTCTTATGGGAAAGATCACTAATCATAAAAGCTCAATCCTCACTACATTTACTCTCTCTCTCTCTCTCTCTCTCTTCTGAAAAACATATCTCCACACAATTATCTAAGCCTTCTCAAGACACAATATAGATGGAGGAGCTCACCAAGAAAAGGGTATCATTTGAGAGGCTCAAATGGGCTCACAAGAGATAAATGTATGAAAGAAAGAAACGAACCGGCTCAAAATAGCAAAGATGGCCTATAATCCTCTCCAAGGGGCAATATAATTATGCAACTTTTCAAACCCAGGAGATAAGTAAGCAATTCAAAACATTCCCAACACTTGACAACCAAGAATTTATTTGACACCACTCCAAGAAAAGATAAGGCTCTAAACTCACATGGGCATAAGTCTCCACTAAATTAGCCATCGAGAATAAGCAAGTCACAGCTCACAAGTAACCAAAGCCCAAATAGACGTGAAGGGCAAATGTGCTAAAAATAATGCCATGACAAATTTTTCGCGATAAGCTAGCGAAAAGAATTATAATGCCACCACAATATTAAAAAAATGACTATCATATCTCAAACTCAATCAATCACGAGCCTATCTCAACAGCCTTCAAATCTCATGCAAAAAGATTTTCACCATTTTTTATTTTTTATATATTAACAAAATAAATAACAAAGTAATTCCTCCCCCCAACTTGAACTATTCAATGTCCGCATTGAAAGCATGAAAAATAAAGATAAGACAGAAACGTAAAAGGGAGGAGAGATATCACCTCGAAATAAAGGCGTTAAGCAAAGTAAACTATAGAGAGAGGAAGACCCTTTAACTTGGATCGAATAACCTGCAAAATGTTAGCCTCTAAGACAGCAAGGAAAAAAAAAAGGCAAGAAAGAAAATAAATCAAAAAAAAAATCGTCCACTTTCTTCACGAGAAAGACACGGGGACTACTTTTCTCCCTATTTCTCAAGTGAGAAACAGGTGGCTATACCAGACCAAAAAAAAAAGTTTATGGATGAGCAGCTAAATTTGGGTACCGAACATTTGTTATGCCAACGAGAGCTAAGACAATGAACATAGCACTCCATTCTACATTTTTTATCAAAAATTGAATTCGACCATGCCACAAGATAAGATACTTTGAGTAGCGCATTTGTCGAATTCGATGTAGACACTTAAGTTCAACCAAGTGCTTAGCCCAAACTAGATCAATTTTCAAAGCGTTGACAAAGTCCACTAGATACGAATGACAAACTAAATTAAATTCATCAACACCAAGAAAATCAATCTGTTCCACATTAAAAACCTCTTGCGAAAGTGGAGATTCAGTAGGAAAGGTGGCACCATCTAAAGCCGAGAGTCTTTGACTATTCAGTGCAACTATTGGCAATGATTCCTCAAAAGGCATATAACCCTCACTAATGACAAGCAGCTCTATTTCCTCTTTTTCTCTCTCATCAGAATTGGTATCCTCAGAAAGCGGCTCCATTTCTTTTTTTTCCCTCGCATCAGAATTGGTTTCCTTAAGGAACGGTTCTATTTCCTCTTTTTCCCTCCCATCAAAATTGTTATCCTCAGAACTTTCAGTCAACTCACAAAATTGGAGCTTTTTGGTTAAGTCATCTGGGTAATCCCAAGCCTCTTCAGCGTTTTTATCTAAGAATTCGTTAGTGAAACTAAAATCCACCTGGCATAGCTTAGAATTTAAACTACGACAAAAGATAACCAGAAGACTGCCAAGCTCACAATTAAAACTCGACCGAGAGAATACGACAAATTTAAATCGCTCCCAACACTGTGACAAAGACTCATCATCTTGTTGAGAGAAATGTGATAGTTCTTCTAAAAGCATATGAGTCTCATATGAGGGATTGAAAGTTTTGAAAAACTATATAACAATCTCACTCCATGTCAATCTTGGACTCAAAAAATTAAACCAATCTTGAGCACTATCACGCAAAGATGCTGGGAATACATGTAAAAGAGTCACTTTATCGCTAGCAAAAGCTTTCTCAAGGTCATGAACATGTGGAAAAGGATTTTCTGAGGCCAAATCATAAAACATAGGAAGTGACACTGAACAATCAAATTGGTTTGCATAACCTCCATAGCACCTTGCAAAACGGGCAATTTTTTCTTTTCAACAATTAAAGAAACTAAAAAGGAAACAAAAAAAATAGAAAAAATATAAAAACAAGTATTTCCCCGGCAACGGCACCAAAAATGCTTGACGATTTCCTACTCCTAAATTAATGGGATGCCCCAAGCATAGGGCGGAGACCGACGTAGCATAATGTCCGGTAAGTCCGGAATCGAATCCACGAAGACTGTGATGTGTGCTAACTAAAAACTCAGGTTGTTATTGATTAA
Source organism: Rhododendron simsii (assembly GCA_014282245.1). NCBI lineage: Eukaryota > Viridiplantae > Streptophyta > Magnoliopsida > Ericales > Ericaceae > Rhododendron > Rhododendron simsii. Next base: position 21,155,459 of record CM024965.1, on the reverse strand, counting down.
ACTGGCTCTTAGGTAGCCACCCCTTGTAATTTGATGCTGAGATTAACTAAAATATAAAAATTGATTGTACTTTTCAAATAATTAAAAGAGGTACGGTTGTAAGGTTCATAGCACTCGCAACCAGTCCGGATTAACATGCTCCATTCGAGATTCTTAAAAACGTTCAATTTTGGATTGAAAAAGATGCCCCGCAGGATGCGAGACCCTATGGTCGCCGTATACCCATGCACAACGAAGAATGAGTTTTGGACCCCCATTCCCCCGTTCACATGGGCTCCGACGATACCCGGGTTCGTCCGCGGGAAGTATTTTCCATTCTAAAATCATTTTTTTCATTGTTTGATAAAAGGAGCAGTACCCAGACTAGTCACAGTGTGCTAATCATCCCGCGACCCAACCCATACGACTACTGACTAAATATTTCGCAAAAAACAAAAGAAACCCTAGATTGTACCATGCTTCTAATATGCGAGATGAAAAATAAACAAAAGATCTAAGTTAAATAAGAATGAACAACTTTTATAAAGAACACAAATTAAAAAGAGATACCAAAATGCGAGTAATTAAGCAAAACTTAAAATAACTTGAATAAGGAAAAAAAACTCAGAAGAGAACTTAACAATATTCAGAACAAAGGAATTTTTCTGATGGAAACCCGTTCTTCGTCAACCCCGTTCTTCCTATTCTGTTTCGTCCGTGGGAATCCCCCTTTTCTAAAAGCTACCGAAGACAGTAGGTAAAGCCGTAACAGAAAGTCTACAGTTACCGATCAGGAAATCCCGATCGGAATCCCGACGCCCCGCTGGGTATGTTCCGGCCATCGGACGGCCAATCCGAGCCGTCCAAAAATTCTAAAAAAAAAAATCGAATGGGCTCGCGTGAGAATAAATGACATCCGATGCGTGTAAGTGGCCGATCCAAGCACTCCATTTTTGGCCGATCCAAACACTCCATTTTTGCCCGATCCAATCACAAAAATGGAGTGCTTGGATCGGCCACTTACACATATCGTATGCCGTTTATTCTAGCGTAAGCCCACTCATTTTTTTTTTATTTATTTTTGGACAACTCGGATCGACCGTCTGGTGGCCGGAGAGTGCCCGGCGGGGCGTCGGGATTCCGATCGGGATTTCCCGATCGGTAACTGTAGACTTGCTCAAGCCGTAAAGGGTTGGTCTTATAGGTTTCCAAAGCATTAATTGCATAGTGGCCCTTTGGATTTTGTCTAATAGTAAATTGACCACCAAAATTCTAATGCACTTCGCACTTCAATCCAAAACTTTTGCTAACTTCCATCTTTACCCAAAAATCATGAAAACTGGGCTCAAGTGACCTGTAAACGTAAAAGCACATAATAAATACGAATTAACAAATATAAAAGACTAGTAAATATAGATTGGGGGTCCAAAATATGTATATTTTGACACTTAACAATGGTCAAAGCTTGGCGCCAATGACTAAAATCTAAACCAATATTGTGAACCAAAATACTAGCATCTAAAGGATTACTAAAATCTAAAGGATTATTGAACCAAAATACTAGCCCCTATAATCACGCTCAAGGGGTTGCTATGCTGGTCGCCCCCTTGCTTCCACCCTTTTTGATTATAAAAAAAAAAAAAAAAGAAGATAATTTAACGCACGCGAAACCTCAAGACTATCCTTTAGAATTTCTCGATCATTTCGTACCTGGAAGCATTTGTTGTTTGAGATTTGTTTCCGGTGTTACGTTAGCAGGAACTAGGAAGCTCCTTTGGCGAAACAAAACTGGTGGCTAATTACATTTGCTTTACCTTTAAACCAATCTAATCTTTAGTACTAAGAGCATCCGCAATGTAATAATCAACAGTGAATAATCAAAATTTGTCAAGTCAGTTTTTGATTATTCATTTTGAGGGTAGTCAAAGTTACCAATGTGAAGTCTACATTGTTACTTTTGATTATTAAAATGCCCAATTTTGATTTTTGATTAGGAGATTGCTAATTTTAATTATTACAATGTAAGAATTTTTTTAAACACACGTTGCTAATTTTAACAATCTCTTAATTATTACATTGTCGATGCTCTAATATACACTAGCTACTTCCACTATTGTCAGCCGACTTTTGTGTACCAAGTCAAAATTTATTACTGTAACATTTCCACCTACTCTTGCACGGGTTTCGATCCCCCGATCGAGCTTAAACCAATTCTAATCTTTAGTGGAATCCTACCTCTTTCTTTTCATATCCAGTACATAATATCCCGAAGTATCAAAAAACAAAATACTTGCAAACACTTTGCCTCTCCACATCACACATTGTTTTGGAGTCCTTACAATTATCTTGAACCCCACAGAAATATGTGGTTGAGGAGAGACTTGGATAGTGGCGGAGGTAACTAGTGGAGGGAGTGGCACGTGCCACCCCTGTTCCAAAAATAACCACAGAAAAGAAAAAAAAAAAACTTGTACAGTGTTGACCTTAAAATTAAAATTGTGAAATTGGTTGAGGCGTGTACCATGCTTTATCGACTCTCTTGCGCGATTTCGATTCTCCCCTGCGGCAATTATGTTCTCTTTTTCAACAACGGACAAAAAAATAATAGTAGGTGATAAAATTCCAGGGGCAAGTGGGCATTCACTCCCTTCGTCCCTGGGCAGAGGAAATAGGGGGTGGGTTGGCCCATAGTTCTCCAAAATAATTTTTTTTCACTTTTTCAATATTGGAGGTCGATTTGGAATTTGGAACTTGATAATCGACCAACTTAGATTTTTTTGGCAAAAAAAATGAAAAAATAGGGATTGAAAAAATAAATGGTGCAATTCATATATATAAATAATTTTTCAATAACTTCCATTAAAGACTATAAATACTTAAAAAATAATAATCTTACCAGAACATAACAGAGCATATGATCACTCAATCCTCAATACAGTAATCCAACACAAACGGGCCCAAGCAGATAAAAGCAGTACAATCCATTGGCCAATCATGCTTTTCAGGTAGTTAATGTATTCAACAACTCTGTCCTATATTTTATTTCTACCTTCACCAAAACCCAAAACAAAAGCAGAGGAAGGAGCTCACGAGTGTCTCCCTTCTTCCTCAAAAAGAACAACAGAAAGAGAGAAAACAAATCACCTAAACCAGACCCATGTCTCATGATACTAAGATCCTCTGTTCCATTTTCCTACTCCTCCTTCAATACCAATTCCAATTTTGCACCCCCACAGACACCATAAATACCACCCAGTCCCTGAAAGACGGTGACTTGCTCATCTCCAGCAATCAAACCTTTGCCCTGGGGTTCTTTACCCCCGGAAAATCGACAAACCGGTACCTCGGAATATGGTACTACAAGGTTTCCGAGCAGACCGCTGTCTGGGTCGCCAACAGGGGTGACCCAATCAACGACACATCCGGTTCCCTGTCATTTGACGTCACGGGAAATCTGGTCGTAACCGGTCCAGACCGTAGCAATCCAGTTTGGTCCACAAATGTTTCATATCCGACGGTGGCAAAAAACTCCTCGGCTCAGCTACGGGATTCAGGAAATTTTGTGGTGCTTGATAGCAATGGGGTAGTTGTGTGGCAGAGCTTTGATTATCCTACGAATACTTTGCTTCCCAACTTGAGATTCGGTGTGAACCGGAAAACTGGTCTGGACCGGTTCCTGAACTCTTGGAAGTCGGGCGATGACCCGGGACCCGGGGAGTACTCTTTGAAAATGGACCTTAACGGGTCTCCTCAATTGAATCTGTACAAGGGTTCGGAGCTGTATTGGCGGGCGGGTTCATGGATAGGGCGCAGGTGGAGCGGTTTACCCGAGATGACATTTAAGTACATCAAGGACAACTACATCGAAAACCAGGACGAGGTAACTTTGAGTTACTCTTTTCTTGACCCCTCGATTACCTCGAGATTGGTCGTCAACGAATCTGGGACACTCCAGTGGTGGACGTGGAAAGATAACGAGCATAGTTGGGTTGAGATTTACGCAGGTCCGAAAAAACCCTGCGACTCCTACAATTACTGCGGCCCAAACGGTAACTGCGACCCGTCCAACCTAGGCATGGGCCAGTTCGAATGCACCTGCCTGCCCGGGTTCGAGCCCAAGTCGGCAAGCGACTGGAACTTGAGGGACGGGTCGGGCGGGTGCGTGAGGAAGCGGGGTGGGCACGTGTGCGGGAGCGGTGAGGGCTTCGAGAAGGTGCCACTTGCAAAGGTGCCGAACACGTGGACGGCACATGTGGATAGGGGGTTGACGGGGCTAAAAGAGTGTGAGTCGGAGTGCTTGAGGAACTGCTCGTGCAATGCGTATGCGAGTGCAAATGTTTCTGACGGGGACAGTGGATGTGTGACGTGGCATGGGGATTTAATGGACACCAGAGTGTTTTCAAGTGCGGGCCAGGATTTATACATTCGGGTTGATGCGGTTGAATTAGGTATGCAATCAATTTCTGCTACTATATTTTTTTGTGTGTCAAATTTGCCAGATATATATTGTTTTATTTTGATAGATTTTCAATAATAGGTCGTTTTTAACAGATAAAATATTACTATGTAATTCAAGATTTCCATCGGTTGCCGTCATCTTATAAGATAGTATGGAAAGATTTCCTATCCATTCCCATGTTGTGATAAAATTGAAATGGCCACCTGAATCGAATACGTTTGGGGTGGTAAAGATAACAAGTAGATTAGGACTAAGTTTCCCAAGAAACACATAATTTTTTTAATAGGGATTTTAGTTCAGTAAATTGAAAACTCTATCCATTTTTAGAGTCTTATAACATGTTTCGCCGCGTACACAATGTTTACTATATGAAGTTGATTTGGCCGGAATTCACATTATGTCGCCTATTTTTTAAGCCATGTTGGCTTGCATACGGGATAGAAAATTTACTCCAAACATGAGAGAAAGATGGATACGTGGGATATTTTTCAGCTTGCGAAACAAGTTTCATATGCTTTGGCGAAAGAGGAAACAAGAAAGAAAATGATCAAAACAATAGCAATGAAGGAGACCTAATGCAGGTGTTAGTTGGTGATTCGTAGTTATGGCTGTTTAGTTGGTTTTTGTGCTTCTCGAACTGTCATATATCCTGCCCGTTGTGGCTGCGAGGATTCGATAGTGGGGTTGTAGCTTACCGGTGTTTTGCTTCTGGTGGCTAGAACTCGCCGTGTCAGTGGGGGTTTGCCTTGGAGTAGTGTCTTGTGTTTTGTGGTTGTGAGCCTGTGTTTCAGGTTGACGGGTCTTGAACACGCTGGTGTGGCTCCTTGGTGTAAACACCCCAATTTGAACCTATTCATTACCCTTAATTTGCGCCCTCATGGCTCCCCGATGATGAAAAGGAATCAAAATGGGACTCGGCTAAAGCTTGGACGATACTTCTTGGACTTTTACAAATCAAAACCATGCTTTTTTCCGACACCCTGAGGGTAAAATTTACACACATTTCAGTGTATAAAATTTCTTTGAATGAAACCAATTGGGTTAACTAGCTTTCCAACTCTTCGAAAACTACCCAAATCCGAGTTCGGGAGTGTCTGTGGCGCCCTTCTGAAGTTCGGCAGTCACTCCTAAGCGCTCAGGACCATTCCTGAGCACTCAGGGCTTCACTCGTGAGGGCTCGAAAGTACTGACAGGGTATTGGATGTTGAGCTTAATCTTTAACCACGTTTTTGTTCAGATTTTAAAATTGCAGTTTAAAGCTGCATGTGCCAGCTGTCTGCCTGAGCCAGCAGAAGACCAGTCATGTTTTTTTTTTTCCCTCCCAAAACCATTTTCTCCTTATTTTTTGATTTATTTTCCAAAATTCAAACTTATTTCTTCCTCCCCATAAATATCCCCACCTTCTACCTTTCTAAGGGGCACCAAAAATCAATCCATCTCACCCCTTTTTGCTGCCAAAATTAGCCTCTAAAATTCTCTCTCAAACTCTTTCAAAACAACCTCCATTTTCTAAGAAACTTACCAATTCTCAAGGAAATTCTCTAAGAGAAATGAAGGCCTAAACCCCCTCTCTTCAAACTATTTTCTAACCACTTTAAAGCACCAAAATCAATCCAAGAAGTCAAGTTCAAGTCAAGCAAAGGTATAAACACCTTCAAATCTACTGTTTTTCAAACTTCTGAGGGGGATCAAGGGCCCATACCAGTTCCTCATACTGGTTATGAGCTCATTTGATTTAATTTAGCAGCAAAAGCAAGAGGAGCTCAAAGAAATAAAATATTTTTTGGGCACTGCGTTCACTCCTGAGCGCTCGAGACCATTCTTGAGCGCTCAGGAGTGCTGTTGTCGCCAAGATTCTGTTTTGTCACCAATTATTGCTTTTTCCTGTATTTCAGTAGATACTGGATGTGCACTGGTCCTTCCAGAGCCCAGTTAGTTTTATTTTCAGTTGCAAGGAAGCAAAACTTGGATGGTTAGGACCAATTCTTAGCTATTTAACCCTTTTGCTGAGCACTGGTGCATATTAGTAGTTATGTGTTACTGTTTTAAGTATTAAAAAACTTTTTTTCTAACAAGATTTGCAGGGTGGCTCAGTAGAGCTTCCTGAGCGCTCAGAAGTGCAGTCCTAAGCGCTCGGGAGTGGTTCCAGTGGCAGTAGTTGATTTTTTGTCATTTTTTACTTTGTATCACTTCATTATCATATATTGTATGCTAGCACTAGCATACACTCTTTATTTGGTATATCTGTGGATACTTGCTAGTTGCTTTAATGAAACAAAATAGTTTTAATAAAATCCCATAAACATTAAGTAGAGACCGACATTGCGTCGGGCGAGAGGGGTGCTGTAAAATCTTTTGCCTCTCGTAACATGGCTTCTAAACTCAAAACGATTTCTGGTTTTCAAATCAAATTCAATCAATCAGTTTCAAATCAAAACGGTTTCTCGGGTGACGAACCTCAAATCCTGGTGCCAAGTCTTCGATTTTTCAAATCAAAACTTTGTTTTTCGGGCTACCCCAATCCACCCGGGACTGTGGTAGCCCACACTTGGGATGGAGGATCCGTGCTCCAGATTTCATATATGTTTTCTATGGTTTGAGCTAGGTGTCTTCGCATTGCAGGATCCTCTATTGCCTTTTCCGCGACTGATTTTTAAGTACCGACGTTTCGCTGGGCCTGCACTTACAGTAGGTGTCTGTGTCTAGGTTTTGTTGTTTTGATTAATTCTTTTATCTTTTGATGATTTCAATAATGTCTTATAGCTTTGACATATGGTATTTGACCATTTCAAAAATTAAATGAGATTCAACCTGTTTTAAGTTTGCAAGTTATCTTAGAACTAATGACTGATGAAGACTTGAGCAAGATATTTTACCAAAATTAAGAAGCCGGGTTTGAGTGATCAACCTGTGAAATTGTGTGCCGAGTGACTTCTACGTTTGTTTAATTGCAGATGGCACTATCATTCATATTTGTAAACAAAGATGGGACGAGTGGGTCTAGTGGCGGCGGCCGCCATAACAAGAATTTTAGAATTTATAATTATTAATGTGAAAAAAAAATTTATCCCCAACTTATATAGTCTCGCTACTACTAGGTTTTTTTCCTTATTTTTTATTACACACTAATCATAAATCTTCTATTTTTTTTTTTAAGAAAGGAGACCCAAAAAAGTATTCTAAATCTAAATTCAATGGGCCAAAATGAAATAATATAAATGATGATGTATAATTAAGAAAAAAAAAACTCCACATTCTAACCCTAAAAGAACTTAACCTAAAAAATTAAGGGAATTTAATTATAATGCCACTCTCCAAATTTATAATTTCACTCCCAAAAGGGAGTACGGTTATCAATTTGGAAAATCTATATAGGGATATGAGGAGTGACATTATAAATTTGGTGAATGACATTATCTTTTGTGCATACCGATACTCTAAACTATCAATGAAGGAAGCATAGTAATGTGCACATAAATTGAATTGGGTCTCTAGACCTGTCCTCTCTAATGCCATGTGGCTTTGATTTGGGGGCATGGTTTCGCAGCAAAATAGGTATAGGGGGCTACTATTTAAGTGGTATTCTGAGAGCAGCCACTTTGTTTATATTACCAAAGATTAGGTCTATCTCCAACCCTCTCCTGCCCATACCCCCAATGATTGAGCACTACATGGGTTCTGTTGTAGTTGTTGTTGGAGTGGCATTATCGATGTTCAAAATTAAAGTTAAGTCTTTTTTCATACTCCATGTGCAAATGAAAAACATCATTTATTATAGTTTTTGTTATGTTATTTTAATTTTTTCTGGAGCCGATGACTATTAGTATTGTAATGAATATCTTTTTTATTTTTCAGTGTACATTTTGCCACTGCTAGAGTAAAATTCCGATTCCGTCCTCGTTTGTCAAACAATATTAAACATTGATAGAAAGGTGGTTGCAACTTGCAACACATGTCTTATCTAGTAAATTTTTGTGTGCTGAGAATTACAGCACTGGACTTTACATTTTAGTTCTGAAAGCACGGGTCTTTTTCTTTTTTGTTATAACTTAAGCATCCGGGTCAGCTTACGTGCACATCGACTAATCCTAGGGACCAATTTTACCATTCATTTGTTGGAGTCCCGCTTAAAGTAAGACCAAAGCTCTGTATGGACTAATATCAAAGAAGTTGATAGCATCTGAGAGATTTCGATTCTCGAAACCCTTAGAAGAGAACAAATCCCCAAATCTCAGGTCTTGACCACTAGGGCAAGCCCCTCGGGGTTAGCACTTAGCATGTTCTGGGTCTTTCTCATTTCATATGTGGTGGAAGAGAGGAACAAAGCAATTATGCCGTCATCAGTAAGAAAGAAATCAACTTCTTAATTTTTTGTATTAATTTCAGCCCAATATTTGAAGTCTCAACGACGCTCTCATGGGAAGAAGGGCATGGTGGCAGCTATAGCGGCCTCTGTTACTGCGGTTTCACTTCTCACATTCTGCTTAATTTGTTGGTCGGTGGTGAAGAAAAGAAAAGGTAAAATTAGAACAATCTTCTTCAATCTTTAGTCGTTTTGATTAATTGACAAGAGACTAAAAATGATTTGTCGATCGATGTCACATTATGTTTTCAATCTTATAAATAAAACTAATGTAACATCCGTCCTGTCAAAATCCATCTTCCTCTTTTCGTAGTTTAATAGTCAAGTAAGGCAACAAATTCTCACCCATGCCATGAATGAGTATAACTAGTGATGCATGATTTCACACGTGATTGACCTTTACGTGGGAGGGAAAAGAGAACAGCTTTTTCATGGAGCAATTTTGTTTTAATGCATCTAGAGATCAGGATTATTGCAAGACTATGTCGCACTGTTTCTTGTTCATTTGTGTTTCCCTTTGCCTATTTTATAAGCACAATGTAGATCAAGGTATAACCACCAGTTATTTAGCCTTAATGCATTCCGGGATATGATCAATGTCATTTCCATGGAACAGTTAGATTCAAAACATCAATGTCAACATAAATACACAAATACGCCCTGTATAAGAAGTGGACTAGTCAAATCGAACATGTCACCAAGCCGGCTTTCTTGTTCATTTGTGTTTCCCATTTCATAATTTTAGTAAAACAATAAATGAACTTGACTGGTTTAAGTATTTCATTGCATTTTACTCTCTTTTCTCAAACAGTCAAATTAAGGAAGTAGGACTTTTTAGTTAATTGCATTTTTTTTTGCCTAACTTGCTTTTTTACTCAATGGCAGGAAAAAGAGAACAACAAAATTTATTATTTAGTCCCGACAATACAACATCCCTTGAAGCCTCCTCAATGGGAAAACACTTCGATGAAAGTGGCACGAATTCGGAACTACCATATTTTGACCTAAGCATCATTGTCTCAGCCACAAGCAATTTTTCGCTGGATAACAAGCTTGGTGAAGGTGGATTTGGTGCCGTGTATAAGGTACACTCCAAGATGGAAAGTATCACACAATCGCATACCTTACTTACGATAATGGGTATTTGAATATGGAAGATGATAAAATAACCTATTAAGCCGTCAATATAGTATTTGCAAAACTTGTGTTCAAATATGTAGTGCATTGGAATATAGGAAGTGTGCATCAGAAATCCAGTGGTCTTGCATTTTGTTTACCGTATTGACACTCCTAATGGGTGATCGATTCTAGGTCCATTTGAACAACGTCTAAGCTCACCATGTAAAGATTAAATGCAGGGTCGGCTAGATAATGGACAAGAAATCGCAGTCAAAAGGCTAGCAAAGAATTCAGGACAAGGGGCGGAGGAATTCAAGACTGAAGTTACATTGATTGCCAAACTGCAGCACAGGAACCTAGTGAGGTTGTTGGGATATTGCATTCAAAAAGATGAGAAAATGTTGATCTATGAGTACTTGCCAAACAAGGGCTTGGACTCTTTCATCTTTGGTATGCAATATCTTCGTAGTTATGTTCATTTTTTTGCTAATTGCGGAATTATTGTTTCTACAATGGTGAATGATTCCGGATTTTGATTATAATTAACCTCCAATGTTTGTCCAGATAGGACAAAAGGCTCGTTTATAGATTGGAAAATGCGCTTCAACATTGTTTTGGGGATCGCTAGAGGGCTCTTATACCTTCACCAAGACTCTAGACTAAGGATAATCCATAGGGACCTAAAAGCCAGCAATGTGTTACTAGATGCAGAAATGAATCCGAAAATATCAGATTTTGGTATGGCAAAAATTTTCGGAAAGGACCAGATTGAAGCTAATACAAACAGGGTGGTCGGAACATAGTAAGTGTCCAATCTGTATTACTATTGGGATATGGAGAAAGGTGCAAGGAAGCCATTAAACTCTAATGCTTGTTTAACATTTGTGGTTGCAGCGGCTATATGTCACCTGAGTACGCAATGGAAGGACTATTTTCAGTAAAATCTGATGTTTTCAGCTTCGGGGTTTTGCTCTTGGAGATTATTACTGGGAGAAAGAACATCAGCTATATTCTGGATAATGCTGTGAATTTAATTGGACATGTAAGTAAATGGATGTGTGCATTTGTCTAATTTACATGATATTCATGGAAAACCCTTTGGTTAACAAAACTCTTGCGGTTAAAATCTCAGGTATTGTACAAAAATTAGATGGTTAATGTCAACAGCAGAAGAGTTTCCTATTATTTGGTGTACTCCTTTTGTTTTATATTGGAAATCTATAATTTTGGTATGGAAAATGAACAAGATAAATATCAAAACAGAGGGCTTTCCTTTAGTGATGACATTGTTGTTCATGCACTGTTTGTTTCAGGTTTGGAGCTTGTGGCAAGAAGGTCGGGCTGTGGAAATAGTTGGTTCATGGATGACCGAATCAGATTCGGATAAAGAAGTTTTGAGGTGCATTCACATCGCCCTGTTGTGCGTGGAAGAATCAGCCAACGATAGGCCAAATATGTCGGATGTTGATTTCATGTTGTGTGACGAAACAGCGCTGCCTCCCCCTAAGCAGCCTGCTTTCATCTCCAAAGGAGCGGGCAACAGGCCGGACATGTCCTCATCAGCAAGCGCTGGAGCAGTTTCTATAAATGACGTTACCCTTTCGGCTATTCAAGCTAGATAGGTGCTGAAAAATTACATACATGTGTTCCTGCTTGCTCTTTCACCAAAATTAGATGTCTTTAGTATTTGTGTGCTAGAGTGGCTGTGGCTGTAACTGTATATGTTAGTAGTCACAGTCTCACTGAGGACGTGTTTGGAGCCTCACATAGCTGTAAATTAGAATTTTACATTCTTTTTTGAATTCCTTTTAATCAACAAACTTACATAGAGTCGAGGAAGGCATAACTTCCAATTACTTCAAAATCTATCAAATAAGATATAGAGAACTTTTTGGGATGTTTTCCAAGAATCACGGATCATAGTACTGAGAGGGGACTACTTCACGTAGATAATTTGGGAGACCTTAATGCGAGTGTGAAAACCGATCTTCTCAAGGACTGTAGAGCGAGACTTGTGGATGCCCTTAAAAATGCTGCGATTCCTTTCTCTTGCCAAACGTAATATGCAGCTCGTGTAATCTTCCTAATCGTCCTTCGAAAAGACTTTCCACTGAACTTTCCAACAAGTCAAGAGACGTCAGTATCCAAAGAGTAATGAAAGCTCTAAGTTCTTTTGAATCGCCATCCATGGGATAAAAGCTGTGTCAAGGGATGACTTTCAGGAGCCAATGTCGATGAACAATTAATAGTTGACTGGGCCTAACGGCATCCCAAGTTGCTGCAATGTTGACGGTAGAAGAGGGAGAGACTGTCCATATGACTTGGTCCAATGTGTTTAACATCGCACATGTAGTTAAATTTTTAGAATCCAGTTTGATTTTCCACTATTGGGAGAAATGGAAAACGTAAAGAGGAAGGGTCAGGTTTCCATATTTTTGAAGAGAAGGCTAGCATTACAATGATGTGAATAATTAACTGAAGGAATTCCAATACCACGATTTCTAACCAAAAAAGAAATCGTGTTTTGCATCAGAACTATAAAAGTAAGCAATTGGAAACCTGGTTAGCCCCGAAATGAATACGACCCAGGAAAAACGTTGAACTTAATTTGAACATAAGGAGCAAAAATACCGACAAGGAAATTGTTAAGACCCATCACCGACTCTCTAGAAGTCTTCAGGTATTTTCAGAATGTTCTGGATTTTTCTAGAATCTTCTAGAATATTTCAGAGTCTTCTAGAACCATCCGGACTTCTCTGGGGTGTTCCGGGTCATGCTAGAAAGTTCCGGAAAGTACTGGAAAGTATTTAGTAAAAGTGTATTGTTTGGTCCACACAGAAATAAAATTGTATAGGGTATTTTTATTTATGCATGCTTTCTGCATTTCCTTTTTCATCTTCGTCAATAGTATCTTTTCAAGTCTATCAAGATTTTCAGGTTCATGTCCAATGAACAACCACACATGCATACTTGAATAATCTACACTCTTTCTAATTGTATTTACAATTAGGTGGCTTAGTTATCTTGGCTTGGAACTTAGGATTTTGCTCCCTCCTAAGATCTCTAGTTTGATTCTCTTTGTCAGTAATTCTTGCGACCACCTCACCCCATGCGTAAACATGTGAAAAAGCTATGTGAAGGACTGTATGGATTAATTTGAGGTGCGCATAAACTGCCCCGAATACTAAAAAAAACTTGGTATATTTACATATGAAAGTGGCTATCCTATTGGCCAAAGGAGAACCAAGTTGAGATATTAGGTTGGTCTCTAATCACTACTCTTAGCAAATCAAGTCAATTACTATTTCAACCCCACTCATCCCTCGTCACCAATTCTTTCACCTATTTTTGAATGGTAGGGTGAACATTATATATAGTGACAAAACATGGATTGGTTGACCTTTCTCAGCAATTAATTTGTACCATTTCATAGTGGTGCTAAAAGCTTTTAGGCCTAGCACCTGTGACAAGACTCAACAACAGGGGTCTCAGTTGCTTAATGGGTTTGCTCCCACACTTTTAAGTAGGATCCGATTACTAGGTCATGTCATAAAAAAGTGATTTCTTGTGAATTTTTTAGTCGTAGTGCAGATGTCTAATTGACCAGACCTAAAAAAGGGTTAGTTGAGGTGTACATAAGCTGACTTGAGCAACCCTAACCTTCGACCAAAAGACAGATGTGAAACCATGTGAATCATGGTGAGAGAAACCTTACATTCATGTCCTTGTAACCAAAAAGTAAATGTAATTAATTAAATCAACCCTAAAGGATTAATTTTTGCACCGCGTCCAAAGGGTGAAATTGTATGCCTGTCTGTCATTTGCAGAGCAGCAGTTGTGTTTTTAGGGCACTGGTGGCAAGAAATTTCTCCTCATTGTGCATGCCTGCTTTCAACAGCTGAGTTTAGCTTCTGGTATTGATAACAACCCTTCTAGAAGCCAAAGGGACATAAACGAAAATCTATATGCTCTGGTATTTATTAAGTCAATTTCCATATGTATATGGATCAACATTTTTTTTTTTGGTTTTTCCATGTCTCATGCCGTGCCGTGCCTTGACGTGCCCGACGAGAATCATGTTGTGTCGTGCCTGTGCCGTGCCCGACTAGAACTGTGTTGTGTCGTGCCATGCCCATCCTACTTTTGTGCTCGTGCTCGTGCCCGTGCCCGTGCCGTGCCTGGCTAGAACCGTGTCGTGCCATGTCGTGACTCGTGCCCCATCCCACTTCCGTGGCGTGCCCGTCTAAGATCGTGTCGTGTCGTGCCGTGCCAAGCCAACTTTCGTGCCATGCCCGTGTCGTTCCCGCTCAGTTTCATGCCCATGTCATGCTGCGTGCCCACTAAGACCGTGCCGTGTCGTGCTAGGATTAAACCATGCCCGTGTCGCCTTCAAACGTGCCGTGCCGGTACCGCGCCCATGCTGACCCGGCCCATTTGACACCTCTAGAAATTACCCACACAATGATCTATTACGAAGGCGACTTCTAGCAAAGATTGTGGGCATCCCTCACATCTAGCCGAGTGGCCTTACCTTTTTTTTTTTTGTAACCGAGGAACACCACTACAGCCAGGCCACTAAATATACCCAACTGCGCAACTCAAATCTTCGGGGGAGCTAGCGCAGCCACACCAGTGATAGGCGCGTAAATGTTCACATACGCGCCCCCTAATTTATCCTTACTAAGTCCATTTATATTGTTACTCCGGAGCTTAATGCTTGATTTTTGTGTTGCAGGTATTTGAGGGTTTAATGAAATAAAATCGGACAAACCAGGTCCAGTGGCGAACCATGGTAGTTTGTTGGCCGAGATAGGCGTGAGCCGTGGGACATCTCTGAAAATTGAAATTGGTTGGAAACATTACAAAATACAAAAGTGTTGGTGGGCCCAAGGGTTAGTTGTTTATTGCTCTCTTTTATTAAGAGTTGGACCAAGCTGGGGGCCCTCCAAAAAGTGATTCTCGGCTGGGAATTAAAAAGGAGAAATAAGGGTTTTTAGAAGAGGTCGGCCACAGCAACATATAAAAAGAAAAAGAGGAGACTTTTGGACGGGCACGCATTACTGGAGAGAAAAAAAGACAGAAGGCTGCGCATATACTCCCTCCGTCCGGATTTAATTGTTCCTAGTTCTATTCTAACCGGCTAAAAAATGAGTTATATCTTAGAATCCGTAATAAATTTCATATCGAATATTGATCTTGTTTGATAAATTTCGATTAGTTCTATAATACAATATATTCGAAATCACATAAAACATTATAGATTGGAATATATAATCGATTGAAAAATGGCACGAACTCCCAAAAAGAACTATTAAATCCGGACGGAGGGAGTACAATCGAGAGCACTGCTTCAGTCAGCCACGGCAGAAAGCAAAAAGATCAGCGCGATGTTCTCCTCTCTGATGCCTAGCTAAACTCGTTTCTAGGGTATAGATGAAGCTCGAACTCTAAGTAACAATATTTGTGTTTTGATTTTGTGTTTTATTATTCGAATCGTGGTTGTATGACTTAAAGATTTATTTGCGGTATTAATTTTCTCTATCAAATCTTGTGTATAATTTTCTAGGTTTTTATGCACGTTCATACAACAGTTCTTAAGTAGTTTGTGATAACTTAATAAGATGGGTTATGCTCCGTAAGACGCGCCGTACTATTAGACGATCCGTGCCATAGAGACGGGTCGTACTAGTAAGACGGTTCGTGCTAGGCGGCGATACCCCATGCTATTCGGTGATTCATAAATATCTTTACGCAATACCGTGAGGGCCCATGAACCCTAACGATATCCGGATTGATTCGAATAATTAACCTTTATCATTGCATGAATATTGTTACAATGGGTCGAGTGGATTCGAAACCCTAAATCTTTTCTCTTATAAACTCTCTTTACTTTTAATTGCTTTGCGTTAATTTAGTTTGCATAACTTTAGAAATCAAACAATCAAATCCTTTTCTGAATTAAGTTAGAAATCGATTGAAATAACTGCAATTTAGCCTTCGTAATCCCTGAGGACAAAACTCGGAGTACTTACCGCTATCTTTTAGGTAGTAGTAATTATTCTGTTTTATTAATTATATTTGATACGGAAATGACCCGATCTCACGGCCTCCCACTTACTTTAGGATACTCATCTTGTGGAGAATCGAACCCCAAGCCTTAAAGAGTACTCCAAAAACCAGGGTGTCCGCCCGAACCACTGGGGCAACAACTGGCTGGCCTTACATACAATTCAACATAGTCAAAGTTCAACGTCAATGACTAAAATCTAAACCGATAATGTGAACCAAAATACTAGCATCAAAAGGATAATTCAACGCACGCGAAACCTCATCAAGACTATCCGTCAGAATTTCTACACACTTTTGACCTACCATCTCGATCATTTCGTACCTGGAAGCATTTGTCGTTTGAGATTTGTTTCCGGTGTTACGTTAGTAGGAACTAGGAAGCTTCTTTGGCCAAACAAAACTGGTGGCTAATTACATGTGCTTTACCTTTAAACCAAATCTAATCTTTAGTAGAATATACTAGCTACTACCACTATTGTCAGCCGACTTTTGTGTACCTAGTCAAAATTTATTACTGTAACATTTCCACCTACTCTTGCACGGGTTTCGATCCCCCAATCGAGCTTAAACCAAGTCTAATCTTTAGTAGAATCCTTCCTCTTTCTTTTCATATCCTGTTTATAATATTCCGAAGTATCAAATAACAAATAAATAAATACTAGCAAACACGTTGCCTCTTCCCACCGTACACATTGTTGTGGAGTCCTCACAATTATCTCGAGCCCCACAGAGATATGTGGTTGAGGAGAGGCTTGGATAGTGGCGGAGGTAACTAGTGGGGGAAGTAGCACGTGCCACCCCTATTTCAAAAATAACCACAGAAAAAAAAAAAAAAAGTTGACCTTAAAATTAAAATTGTGAAATTGTTTGAGGCGTGTACCATGCCTTATGGACTCTCTTGCGCGATTTCGATTCTCCCCTGCGGCAATTATGTTCTCTTTTTCAACACACTATGCTAGAAATGGTTATTTTTCCACAAATGTCTTTTGGACAAATATTTAGGTCGTCACAAAAAAATGTCACTCATTATCTATGGCTCCAAACTGGTTTAGTTTTTACCGTCGTCGCTCTCCAAAGTATTAGCGATAAGCACTGGCGGAGTCAAGAATTTAACACAGATGGGACACTTTTTTATCACAAACTAAAAAAAAAAAATAACTTCACCATAAAGTATAATTAAAAAAATATTAAGCACACAAATTCAAACATTCTCCTCCATGAGACAAAAAAGCTGTAGCATAATATTCCAAAAGTTTCTAAACATTAGTACAAAAGTCTAAATATTCGTCGCTAAAATGTTTTACAATTGACCCCGACGAGTTTTCATCTTTTGAAAGTTTTGCATGATTGCTCTGTTACTAATCCCATAAAAAAAAAATTCTCACCCTATGCATATCACCAAGCCATTGGTCAACCATTCATTAGGTTCCGCAATCGATTTTTCACAATATTCATTGATGAAATAGTTGGGATGGGTTTTGATTTTACTAATTATATGAATGGTATTCTTGTAGTTAACCAAAAGGGGCCCAGTACTAGCCTTAAAACAAAACATTTTGAGTAGCATTAGGCGGCGTTCCAGTTTTGTCACTTTAAAAATAAGTATTTATTTACAATTTTCAAATTTAAAAATAATAGGCACGTGGGCATTCACCCCGTCCGCCCCTGGGCAGAGAAAGCTAGCCTTACTACTTAAAGTAATCTCAAAAATGGACAAAAAAACAATAGTAGGTAATAAAATTCGAGAGGCACGTGGGCATTCACTAGGGGCGGAGGTAAATAGGGGGTGGTAATAAAATAATTTTTTGGATTTTTTCAATATTGGAGGTCGATTTGGTATTTGGTACTTATTGGTACTCGATCAACTTAGTTTGTTTTTTTGGGCAAAAATAATGATTGAAAAAATAAATGGTTTGATTCATATATATAAATAATTTTTCAATATATGACTTCCATTAAAGACTATAAATACTTAAAAATAATAATCTTAACGGAAGAGAGCATATGATCACTCAATCCTCAACAACTCTGTCCTATATTTCATTTCTACCGCACCAAAACCCAAAACAAAAGCAGAGGAAGGAGCTCACGAGTGTCTCCCTTCTTCCTCAAAAAGAACAACAGAAGAGAAAAACAAATCACCTAAACCAGACCCATGTCTCATGATACTAAGATCCTCTGTTCCATTTTCCTACTCCTCCTTCAATTCCAATTCCAATTTTGCACCCCCACTGACACCATAACCACTACCCAGTCCCTGAAAGATGGTGCCTCGCTCATCTCCAGCAATCAAACCTTTGCCCTGGGGTTCTTTACCCCCGGAAAATCGACAAACCGGTACCTCGGAATATGGTACTACAACGTTTCCGAGCAGACCGTTGTCTGGGTCGCCAATAGGGGTGACCCAATCAACGACACATCCGGTTCCCTCTCATTTGACGGCACGGGAAATCTGGTTGTAACCGGTCCAGACCGGACCAAACCGGTCTGGTCCACAAATGTTTCGGATCCGACGGTGGCAAAAAACTCCTCGGCTCAGCTACGGGATTCAGGAAATTTGGTGGTGCTTGACAGCAATGGGTTAGTTGTGTGGCAGAGCTTTGATTATCCTACGAATACTATTCTTCCCAACTTGAGATTCGGTGTGAACCGGAAAACCGGTCTGAACCGGTTCCTGACGTCTTGGAGGTCGGGCGATGACCCGGGA
Organism: Rhododendron simsii; assembly: GCA_014282245.1. Taxonomy (NCBI): domain Eukaryota; kingdom Viridiplantae; phylum Streptophyta; class Magnoliopsida; order Ericales; family Ericaceae; genus Rhododendron; species Rhododendron simsii. The sequence goes on along the minus strand of CM024965.1, from coordinate 21,136,763 downwards.
CCCGGGGAGTACTCTTTGAAAATCGTCCTTAACGGGTCTCCTCAATGCATTCTGTACAAGGGTTCGGAGCTGGATTGGCGGGCGGGTTCATGGACAGGGCGCGGGTGGAGCGGTATACCCGAGATGACATTTAAGTACATCAAGGACAACTACATCGAAAATCAGGATGAGGTAACTTTGAGTTACTCTTTTTTTGACCCCTCGATTTCCTCGAGATTGGTGCTCAACGAATCCGGGACACTCCAGTGGTTGACGTGGAAAGATAACGAGCATAGATGGGTTGAGATTTACGCAGGTCCGAAAAAACCCTGTGACTCCTACAACTACTGCGGCCCAAACGGTAACTGCGACCCGTCCAACGGAAGCATGGGCCAGTTCGAATGCACGTGCCTGCCCGGGTTTGAGCCCAAGTCAGCAAATGACTGGAAATTGAGGGACGGGTCGGGCGGGTGCGTGAGGAAGCGGGGCGGGCACGTGTGCGGGAGCGGTGAGGGCTTCGAGAAGGTGCCACTTGCGAAGGTGCCGAACACTTGGACGGCACATGTGGATAGGGGTGTGACAGGGCTAAAAGAGTGTGAGTCGGAGTGCTTGAGGAACTGTTCGTGCAATGCGTATGCGAGTGCGGATGTTTCTCACGGGGACAGTGGATGCGTGACGTGGCATGGTGATTTAATGGACACCAGAGTGTTTTCAAGTGCGGGTCAGGATTTATACATTCGGGTTGATGCGGTTGAATTAGGTATGCAATCAATTTCTGCTACTATATTTTTTTGTGTCATATTTGCCAGATATATATTGTTTTATTTTGATAGATTTTCAATAATAGGTCGTTTTTAACGGAGAAGATATTACTATGTAATTCAAGATTTCAATCGGTTCCCGTCATCTTATAAGATAGTATATATGGAAAGATTTCCTATCCATTCCCATGTTGTGATAAAATAGAAATGGCCACCCTTAATCGAATCCGTCTGGGGTGGTAAAGATAAAAAGTAGAGGAAAATGATATTGGCACTCCAAAAATTGATGCAGGCACTCCAAAATCAGTATAATTCCAAAGTCACTTTCCTTTGTTTTTTGGAGTGTCTGCATCAATTTTTAGAGTGCCAATATCATTTTCCAAAGTAGATTAGGACTAAATTTCCCGAAAAAAAACCCTATCCATTTTAATTCAGTAAATTGAAAACTCTATCCATTTTTAGAGTCTTATAACATGTTTCGCGGGATATATTTCGGCTTGCAAAACAAGAATCATATGCTTTGGCAAAAGAGGAAACAAGAAGGAAAATTAAAACAATAATGAAGTAGACCTAATGCAGGTGTTAGTTGGTGATTCGTAGTTATGGCTGCGTGTTTAGTTGGTTTTTGTGCTTCTCGAACTGTTATATATCCTGCCCGCCGTGGCTGCGAGGATTCAACAATGGGGCTGTAGTCAGGACCAGCCCAAGGGTTTTGAGTGCTTAAGGTCAAATTAAAAAAAAAAAATGTGCCACTAACACTTAACAATTTTTACAGCAACGATCAAAATACGATAAAGCCAAACTAATATAAAGTTCTACTAATTATTACATACGAACTCAAAATACAAAATCTTCAAATAGGCAAATACATATTATCTCAACAATGTATGAGTATTACTTGAATACTACTCGTCTTGTATTTCTAGAAGCAAAAGTTTCTCATGACAAATTCCTTCACTTGAAATCTCCATATAGAAACACAACCTAACAGTCTGTGTGACCACTAAGAAAACTTGTTGAGAAAATAAATAAAATATTACTACGTTGAGTCTCAGCAAACTTAGACATTTAAAAAGATGCATTTTTCGTAAAAAGAATCAAAATTTTTTCACAAAAAAAAAAATAGATAAATGGAAAAAACGTGCAGCTTTGGTTTTCTTTTTTTTTTTTTCGAAAATGGACCAATTAATTTTCTGATTTACAAAAATGCCACCAAGTTTTTAGGTCATTTGAGTTTTGGGCCTTTATTTGCATGATGGGCCTTTATTTGTGTTTTGGTTAATTCTTCTATCTTTTGATGATTTCTATAATGTCATATAGCTTTGACATATGGTATTTGACCATTTCAAAAATTAAATGATATTCAACCTGTTTTGAGTTTGCAAGTTATCTTAGAATTAATGACTGATGAAGACTTGAACAAGACATTTTATCAAAATTAAGAAGCCGGGTTTGAGTGATCAACTTGTGAAATTGTGTGCCGAGTGACTTCAACGTTTGTTTAATTGTAGATGTCACTATCATTCTTGTTTGTAAACAAGTATGGGACAAGGGGTCTAGTAGCATATGGTATTGACCATTTCAAAAAAAGGAAGAAGTAGGGCTAATGCCTTGAACAAATTAAATGAGTTTCAACCTGTTTTGAGTTTGCAAGTTATCTTAGAACTAATGACTGATGAAGTCTTGAGCAAGACATTTTATTAAAATTAAGAAGCCGGGTTTGAGTGATCAACCTGTGAAATTGTGTGCCAAGTGACTTCTTTTTTTTTTTTGCTCGACAAACAAAACACTTATATTGAGGCTCGAAGGGATACATCAAGGGGCTCAATCGAAGTAAGCATAGAAAACTTACACGATCAAGTAGAGGACAGAAAAAAAGAAAGGAAACCACCAAACAGCATCCTCCAACAAAACATTGGAAGATCACAGCTCAACTAAACTCCAATCCCGACTTACAATTTTAGAAGCCTAATCCCATCCAAAAAAACCTTAAATTCCTCAACCGTATACAGCGTAATGTCGAACTTTGCCTTTACCCACACCACAACTCTACTTTTCAACTTGTCAACCATGGCCCCAACAAAAACTAAAGCGTTGTTAAAAACGAACTCGTTACGAACTAGCTACAGTGACCACAACGTTGCAAAAAAGGACACTTCCCCCAGACTTTTCTCGAGGTTCTTGAATCTATTATCCATCCACCACTTGAGATGATCTTCTAGAGGTTCGGAGCACACCCATTGAACATGCCACCAATCCAAAATCCGCGACCAAACCTCCCACAAAAATTTGCAGTGAAGAAACAAGTGGTGCGGAGTTTCCAAAAACAAAGAACAAAGAGGGCACAAGGTAGATTGGCCCTCAAAAATCAACTTTCTGTCCAGCAATATCGATCTTGTCGCTACCTTGGACTGAACAGCCATCCAAACAAATATTTCTACCTTTGGAGGGCTAATGTTCTTCCACAAACCTTGTCTCCCCAAACTTCCGGACTGCTCACTATTTTTCCACTGATTGTACACCGATTTTAACGAGAAACGATTATCAGAGGACCATCTCCAATTCAAGGAATCGCTACTGGAGGAATCCATAAAAATTGGTTGTAGCCTCTGCTTTAGTTCCTCCACTTGGTTAGATTCCCAATCTCGTAGCGTTCGGCTAAAGGACAAGTTCTATTTGTCGACTCCCGTTCCATTCCAGAATGCATTGACAACCGCCTCTTTTTGAGTAGAGATCAGATATAGACGAGGATAGTCCTCTCTAAGAGTCGAGTCCCCCAGCCATACCTGGTTCCAAAAAGAGATCTCCAAACCGAAACGAACTTGGATTCTAAAGCCCTCCTGGATTATGCTTCCTATACATGAGGAAACTTCCCCAATGGCACAAATATCTCTCCATAGGTTCGAGGCCTTACCCGATGAAGGCATACGTGGAAGCCAACAGTTTTGTTCTAAACTGTATTTTCTTTTAATTACTTTCACCCACAATGAATATGGCTCTTTGTTGAACCTCCACCACCATTTGGCCAAGAGGGAAAGATTTTGGATCATCAAATTCTTCACACCAAAACCCCCATTCTCCTTCTTTTTGCATATCATCTCCCATTTGATTAGATGGAGTTTTCTTTTATCAATCATGTCTCCCCAAAAAAAATTTCTTTGAATTCGCGCCAATCCCTTCGCTACTGTCGCTAGCATTTTGAAAATAGACATGAAGTAGATCGGCTGGTTGGCAAGGGAGGAATTAATCAAGGTAAGTTTGCCTCCAGAGGAGTTGTATTGTCCGCGCCACAAACTTAACCGCTTCTCCATCTTTTCGATCACCGGATCCCACGTCTTGAGCCTCTTGGGGTTGGCACCAAGAGGCAAACCCAAATATTTAATAGGTAGATGATCAACTTTACACTGCAAAACTTGCGCTAAAAAATCACATCCTTATGTGGAATTTTAACACCACATAAGGAGCTCTTGGAGAATTTGATTTTGAGACCAGACATGAGCTGAAAGCACCAGAGGATTCTTTTGATGTTAGAATCTCCACCAAATCATTGTTGCAAAATAAAACTGTATCATCCGCTAATTAAAGATGTGAGATCATCACCCCATTGACCCCTATTCTTGCTCCCTTTATTATGTTCCGTTCCTTAGCTCTCTCCAATAAAATGTTCGACCCTTCAATCACAATATTAAAGAGAAAGGGGGACAATGGATCTCCTTGTCTGAGACCTCTCTCAATCTTAAATTCCTTAGAAGGAGAACCGTTGATCAAAACTGACATGGATACCATCGAAATACACTTCTTAATCCAGCCGCACCATTTCTCTCCGAAACCTATTTTCGCTAGAAGATCTAACAAAAAACCCCAACTAACACAATCGTAGGCCCTTTCAAAGTCAATTTTAAGAATTAACCCCCCTTGCCGGCTATTTTTTCAGCTATGGATAGCCTCATTTGCGATAAGAACACCATCCAAGATTTGTTTACCTCCAACAAATGCAGCTTGAGCTTCACCGATTACTAATTTTAAAAGGGTTTTGATTCTATTAGCAAGAACTTTGGATAGCACCTTATACACCCAACCCACCATGCTAATGGGACGATAATCTTTAAAGGATAAAGGACAAACAATCTTAGGAATCAAAGCAACAAAGGTCGAATTTATACCTTTTGTGAGTTTGCAGTTAGTATGGAAGTTGGAGAAGAATTGGAATATCAGCTCATTCATAAACCGCTAACCTTGCTTCACAAAGGAGAAGTTAAAACCATCCGGACCCGGGGCTTTGAGGTTGCTACAGTCCTTTTGAGCAGTAAGAATCTCCCCTTCTTCAATCATCCTACTGAGATGGGCAGAAATTTCAGGGGTTAGTTTCCGGTGGAAGACTCCACCGAGCCTTGGCCTAGAAGTTCTGTCCTCTTTGAAGTTCTTGCTAAAATACTCAACAGTTGCGTTCTTTATCTCCATTGGATCTTCTACCAACCTCCCATTTGCCTTGATAGAACCCACCATATTTCTCCTAAATCTATTATTAGCGATGGCTTGAAAGCATCTCATATTCTTATCCCCCAATTTCAACCAGTTTAATCGAGATTTTTGTCTCCATAACGATTCAACTAAACGAGTAAGTCTCCAAAAGTCCGACTTTGTCTTGCATCTGAAAGCTTTTTCCTCCGCATTGAGTTGTCTCTCCTCTGCTAACAAATCCAGAAAGTGTAATTCGACTTCAGATTCTTGCAAAGCTAAGTATATATCGCCGAACTCCTCTTTATTCCATACCTTGAGCTTATCTTTAATTGCCCTTAATTTTTGAAGGATTTGGAACCCAGCCCATCCACTGACAGGAGTGTTCTCCCAAGTTTCCTGAGCAATCGCCATGCATCTTGGATTAGGCAATCATATGTCCATAAATCTAAACGGATGAGGACCCCAATATCTGCCATCGTCAAAGAGGACAATGGGACAATGGTCAGGTATTGGCATGTGAATCCCCCCATTGAAGTACACTGAAGTTTGAAAGCCACTGTTGGGAAATTAAGAATCCGTCTAGACGGCTATGGACCACGTGATCTTGGTAGTTAGTCCAAGTGAATTTCCGACCCAACATTGGGAGATCCAGAAGTTCCATCCGATTGCCAAAATCAAGAAAATCCTTCATACCCTTCTCCATCGTTTGGCACCCAACCCTTTCACAAGTTGCTCTGATTTCGTTAAAGTCACCTTCAATACACCACGGAACTGTCGAGTTAGCCTTCAGCACTAACAATTCCTCCCAAACATCTCTCCCAGAAGCCACGTCATTTGGAGCAAAAATATTGACCATTGTGCACAGAAAATCAACATTAATCACTCCCTGCAACAGAACAAACGATCTGTGGCGAACAATAGTATCAGCTCTGAAAAAAGCTTTTCTCCAAATCGCCACCAGACCTCCAGATGCCCCTAAAGAACTAGAAAAAGCAAAGTCAAAGTCCCCACTTCCCCACTGTCTCTGAATCGTAACAAAATCTAGATTTTCCAATTTTGTTTCTTGAACAAAAACCACATCAGGTTTCCTCTTCTTGATCAATTTATACAAAAATCTTTTCTTAATAGAACTCCTCAACCCCCTAATATTCCAAGAAATAATCTACATAAACAAAACAGAAAGCCCAACAGAAAGCACATCAGCAGAAAGGGAAAAAAGGCATTTACCCTCCATTTACTCTCTCACGGGTCTGAGAGAGTTCCCGAGCTTCAAGTTCAATCATCTTGCGTAAAATCATATCATCGTTTGGACAAAAATTAATACCTAACTCACCTCCAACAGCCATAGTTGCAAGAACTTCGCGGACAACTTCTGGATTAGTCGAAATAGACTCCTCCAGAAAAGGTGAAGGGCTGATGGCCTCCATTTCTGGATTAGACTCAAGAGCTTCACTGATGCTAGCTAGAGTTGAGAGCTGCCTCCGACGTCTTCTTCTACAGCCAACATTGTGGAGATTAACGACCAAATTGAGACTAGGTAGTTGGGAGCATCTCAGCTGGACCACCCTAGCCTCTGGTATTTCCTAGGGCTGCTCGCGGTCCGGTTCGGTTCGGATTTCTAAGAATTTGAGGACCGAACTGCTAGTCACGGTTTTTACAAAATGAAATCCGTGTCCAGACCAAAAGTCCTCCCGTCCGGTTCCAATCAAATCCGTGACTCGCGGATCGATTACAGTTTTGTCCACCGATTTTAGCAAAAATAAAGCTCAAGCAAATATCTTACCCTAAAATGAAAGAATGTTACACTCAGAATTAAGTTTAAAACCACCAAAAAGTATTTGTTACATAAACTACCAAATGCCTACTTCAGAAATCAAATTCAAAAGAATCTAAACACTAGTAGATTATATCATTATAGTACATAACAAAAAACCAAACCAAAAAAAAAAAAAACATGAAAGGGGGACAACTATAACACCAAAGAGGTGAAATTGTATCTTTCATCCAAATGCAATGCACGGCAACTGGCAACAGTTTAACATTAAAATACTAAAATTGGTTGAAAAAAGTTTTAATATTCCTAACTATTAATTATATAAATACATATATATTTGTATATATATATATATATTATTTATATAAAATAAATATCTCAAGGTCCGGTTCAGTTAATCCACGATTTTGTAATAAAAATCCATGAACTGAACCGCGAGTTATAGTTTTTTAATTTTTCAATCCATGTTCGGACCATTAATCCACAGACAAAATTCAAAAGGTACGAATCAGTTCGATCCGGACCGGTTTCACGGTTCACCAGATTTTTTGAGCAGCCCTAGTATTTCCCCAATCTCACGCCCCTCCACTGAAGAACCCGCCCCCTCAGGAAATATAGGATTATGCCCTACCATTTCATCCCTCGTTATCTTTTCCTGACCAATACAATTAGGTCCACTAGGTAGAAGGCCCAATACTCCTGCTCCACTTCCAGGACCAGCCGGCCCATCATCTCCGTCCAGGTCCACAGTTCCCTCCTGGGCTGGGAGGTCATCTTGGTTCACCAAATTGTTTTGGGCCAAAGAGTCCAAGCAATTCTCCACTCCATTCTCCACCTCCGGTTCCACTGAATCATTTACCCAAGATTCAAACTCCTCTGACAACACATTTGACTTTGCATTACCACGCATTAAATGACCCCCACCGTTTTCAGGGTTCGGCGGCTCCATTCCAGTGTGCTATTATCCATTGTAATCCATTTAATGGTTGAGATCAACTCTACCAAAATTTAATGCTCTAGATCTTGCCATGTCAAGCCTCCCATTTTGTTGCCCTCTAGAGAAACGGAAGATCGTAACGGAAGTCTTGACGTTAACTCTGCAAAATCCAAAAGAAAAAAACTCCCACTCAAACACGTGTCTTCTCACATAGGAGTACTTTCATGGCACTGACTCATTTTATTTCGTGTTCAGTCAAACTAATATTATGGGTTCTTGTTTGTGTGTTTTGCTTATTTTTTGAATTTTTGTTAGATTTGCATGATTTTTTTTGGATTAATCATTTGTCTCGAGAGTCTAAAAAGTACTCTCTACATTCATAAATGAGAATCTATTTTCGACACACGTGATACTCAAAAAATCGTTTGTATCTCACAATTTGTGATATTTTAAATTTTTGAGATTTTGTTATTCAAAAAAATTTCGCGTTTCTTAGTTTTGAGCCTAACTTTTGTGATTTTCCGATTTGTCTCGTCAAAACAAATCAAAAAAGGAAAAAATTATGACGTCTACCCAAAAGGTGCAAAAGCCGATTTTTTAGACTTTATCTTGCATATTTCAAAAAATATTTGGGTAAAAGTCATGATTTTTTACTTTTCGGTTCGTCTTGATGAGATGAATCAGAAAAGTAAACAAGTTCATCGCAAAACAAGCAAATGCCAGAAAAAAATTAAATAAGGACAAAAAAGAAAAAAAATCCCAAAAATCTCTTAGCAGAATGCTACTCTAACCAATTTCACCCCCATGAACCAGAATTATACTTATTGTCTGTTGGAAGTGATTTTTATAAGATCTCATAAAATAATATTTTAAAATTTATGAATAATTTTTTGAATTTTTGTAAAATCCGAAATAGATTCGTATAAGATGTAATGTAACGTGTAAAAAGATAGACATATCTTTTTTGTTGCATTGATGAGGGCCAAACTCGATCAGTTCCATGTAAACATAAGAATTGAGAAAACACATGGATTGAGTTTTGTTTGGATTTGGCAGTTAGTTTGTCAAAACTTCCGTTAGGATTTTCCGTTTCTGTAGAGAGCAACAAAATGGGGGGTGGGGCGGCGGTGGTTGGTGTTTGACATGGCTAAGTTCTGGAGCTTTGATTTTGATAGAGTTGATCCCAACGGTCAAATGGACCACAATGGTTAATAACACACTGGACATGAGCCGAACCTCCATTTTCATGCTTTGAGCCCCCTGTCCCTGACGCTAAGTCCCATCCCGCCCCTGGAAAAAAATTTCAGTGCCGAGCGGGTACCACGTAGAGCCCGCTCGGCCATCCGAGCTGTCCATTACGTGTATGGACGGTTCAGATTTGAAGAGAGAAAATGAGAGAGAAAGTGTTAGAATGAGAGGAGAAAATGTGTTTTAATCCGAGCCGTCCAAAAATGCATCGGACGGCTCGGGTGCGCCGAGCGGGTGCCACGTCGGCAATACCCGCTCGGCACTGAAAAATTCCTCCCCGCCCCTGACATCCTTCTCCAACTGGTATCATTTTCTAGGTTTCTCCCCACCTCACCATCATCCCCCTTTTCCTTGTTTCAACCTCCATAGCCATTTTTTCCAGAGTATTGGGATCCACCCTTAATACTTTGGACTGAAGAAGATATGCTTCTACTACATCTGGGTTCACGAAGGATGATGATTCAGAGACCTTGATGTTGTAAAACACCCCTACAATTTCGGCTGAATCCATCTCTCTATCAAGCTTTTCTCCTTAGTTGCAACTGACACTTTCCCTTCAGCAAAAGAACATTCTTTGAGGGTGTTCTCATCCACCATAATAAAACAGCCCCATAACTTAGCAATCAACTTAAAAGTATGGGCATTCCATGCATTCAAAGGGAGTCCTTTACAGGTTAACCATACGAATCTCTCAAGACTCGCCGGTTCTCCCCTCCATGGTTTCACATTCTCAAACCATAACTGCATCCACTGACTCTCAATTACAGCATCCCTTACCTCCTGACTTTGGAAAGGAATTAACACATACCTTCCTCCCAGAGAACGAAATTGGACCACTAGATTCGATTCCAAACTGAAACTCACATGCAAAGACGGCATAGACACTACCCTACGCATCACCACCACTGCGCTTCGGTACAGCCACCCATTGCCACTGGGTTTGACACGAACCGTTATCTGTGGATTGATTCCCATTTTGGATGATTCTCCTTTCAGAACCTGTTTATAAGATGGGAGAATTTTTGATAAGTCCATTATAGCATATTTCTAACCCACCCAATCCACTTCTAAAGTTCCTAACACCGCTAGTCCACTAAAAATTTCAATGACAAAAATAACCTATATAAAAAAAACAAGGGCCTTGTTTGGCTAATACAAAAAATACATTTTTTCATTTTTTTCGATCTTATTACAACCACATAACAACCATCACCACCACCACCACCATAATGACCACCACCACGTCGCCGCCGCCACCACGCCCCCACCACCACCTCCATCACCACCACCACCACCACCACTCCATCACCGCCACCAACACCACCATTGGCACCTCCACCACCACTACGCCCCCACCACCATCTCCACCACCAATCCGCCGCCGTTGCTGCTACCACCACCACCACACTGCCGCCGCGACCACCACCACCCCACCACCTCCACCGCAATTACCACCACCACCAAGCCGCCACCACCACCACCACCACCACTCCACCACCACCACTGCCACCATCGCCACCGCTATCACTCCACCACCACACCGCCACAACCGCCACCACCGCCACCACCACAATGCTGCCACCTCCACCACAATTACGACCACCACCAAGCCGCCACCGCCACCGCCATCGCCATCGCCACTGCTATCACTCTACCACCACGCCGCCACAACCACCACCACTACCACAACACCGCCACCTCCACTACAATTATCACCACAACCAAGTGATCACCCCAACCACCACCACCACCACTCCATCACAACCACCGCCGCCGCCGCCGCCGCCGCCGCCATCATTCCACCACCACCACCACCGAAATGACAACCACCACAACCACCACCACTCCATTACCACTACGCCGCCTCCACCTGTACAATGACCACTACCATGCCGCCGCTGCCGCCACCACCACCGTCATCACCACTACCGCCACCACAACCACCACCACTACTCCACCTTCACCAACACCACTACCACGCCCCCGCCATCACTCCACCACCACCACCACTTCTTCATTGGTAATTCACATTCCTTCTGGGTCACACTTGGGTTTCTGATGTCTCATTGGCGTTAGTATTTTAAGAAAATAATTTACAGTCTAAAAGTGCAAATTTGCAGTTTAAATTTTCATTGGTGTTAGTGTTTATTTAATAATTTGCGGTCTAAATTTGTGTGTAGATTACAAATTTGCACTTTCAGATTGCAAAGTTTACGAAAGTGAATTTATTTGCAGTCTAAAAGTACTATAAATTTGCAGTCTAAATTTTCTCAGGCATTGGTGTTCAATTAACAAATTTGCTGTCTAAAAGTGTAAATTTGCAGTCTAAATTTTCATTGGCATTAGTGTTCATTTGATAATTTGCAGTCTAAATTTTTGTTTAGACTGTAAATTTGCAGTTTTAGATTGCAAAGTTTATGAAAGTGCCTTTATTTGTAGTTTAAATTTTTTCTGGCATTGGTATTCATTTAACAAATTAGCAATCTAAAAGTGCAAATTTGCAGTCTAAATTCTCATTGGCGTTATGTTCATCTAATAATTTGCAGTCTAAATTTTTGTGTAGACTGCAAATTTACACTTTTAGACTACAAAGTTTACGAAAGTGCCTTTATTCGTATTCTAAAAGTGCAAACTTGTAGTCTAAATTTTCTCTTTGCAGTCTAAAATTTCATTGGCGTTAATGCTCATCTAATAATTTGCAGTATAAATTTGTGTGTAAACTGTAAATTTGTACTTTTAGACAGCAGAGTTTATGAAAGTGCCTTTGTTTGCAGTCTAAAAGTGTAAATTTGTATTCTAAATTTTTTCTGGCATTGGTGTTCAATCAACAAATTTGCAATCTAAAAGTACAAATTTGCAGTCTAAATTCTCATTAGCGTTAGTGCTCGTTTAATAATTTGCAGTCTAAATTTTTGTGTCATTAGCGTTAGTGTTCGTTTAGTAATTTGCAGTATAAATTTTTGTGTAGACTGCAAATTTTTACTTTTAGACTGCAAAGTTTACGAAAGTGCCTCTATTTGCAATCTAAATTTTTTCTGGGGTTGGTGTTCATTTAACAAATTTGCAGTCTAAAAGTGAAAATTTGCAGTCTAAATTCTCATTGGCTTTAGCTTTCATTTAATAATTTGCAGTCTAAATTTTTGTGTAGACTGTAAATTTACACTTTTAAACTACAAAGTTTACGAAAGTGCCTTTATTTGCAGTCTAAAAGTGCAAATTTGCAGTCTAAATTTTCTCTGGGGTTGGTGTTTAATTAACAAATTTGCAGTCTAAAAGTGCAAATTTGCAGTCTAAATTGTCATGGGCGTTAGTGTTCATTTAATAATATGCAGTCTAAAAGTGTAAATTTGCAGTCTAAATATATAACAAAAAGTATGTATAGTGCATTTGGTCATTGTGGTGGCGGCGTGGTGGTGGTGGTCCTTGTGGTCGTGGTGGTGGTCGTTGTGGTGGAGGTTGCGCCATTGTGGTAGTGGTGGCGGCGACGTGATGGTTGAGGTGGTGGTGGGAGCGTGATGGTGATAGAGGTGGTGAGAGTGGTGGAGCCATGGTGGTGGTGGAGATGGTGATGGGGGCGTGGCGGTGGTAGTGGAGTGGTGGGGGTGGCACCGTTGTGGTGGTGGTAGAGGCAGTGGAGGTGGTGACGGCGTGGTGGTTTGGGGGGGGGGGGGGGGGGGGGGGGGGGGGGGGGGGGGTGGTGGTGGCATCGTCGTGGGGGTGGTGGTGGGGGTGGTGGTGGGGGCGGGGTTGTGGTGGAGGTGGTGGTGGTTATTATAGTGGAGGTTGCGGCAATGTGGTAGTGGCAGCGGCGTGGTGGTTGAGGTCGTGGTGGGGGCGTGGTGATGGTGGCGACGGCGTGGTGGTGGTGGGGTTGGGGGCGTGGTGGTGGTGGAGTGGTGATGGCGGAGGCGGTGGCGGTGGTGGAGTGGTGGTGGTTGCGCCATTGTGGTGGTGGTGGTAGAGGTGGTGGTGGTGGTGGTTAGGGTGTGGTGGTGGTGGAGCGGTGGTAGTGGTGTAGATGGTGGTTAGAGCAGCATTGTGGCGGTGGTGAAGGTGGTGGTGGTGGTGGTGGAGGTGTGGTGGTGGTGGTGGAGCGGTGGTGGTGGTGATGGTTATTGCAGCGTTGTGGTGGTGGTGGTAGAGGTGGTGGTGGTGGAGCGGTGGTGGTGGTGTAGATGGTGGTTAGAGCGGCATTGTGGCGGTGGCAGTGGCGGTGGCGGTGGCGGTGGTGGTGGTGGAGTGGTGGTGGTTGTGGTGTTGTGGTGTTGGTGGTAGAGGTGGTGGTTAGGGTGTGGTGGTGGTGGAGCGGTGGTGGTGGTGTAGATGGTGGTTAGAGCGGCATTGTGGCAGCGGTGGAGGTGGTGGTGGTGATGGTGGAGCGGTGGTGGCTGTGGCGGTGGCGGTGGTGGTGGTGGTTGCGGCGTTGTGGTGGTGGTGGTAGAGGTGGTGGTGGTTAGGGTGTGGTGGTGGTGGTATAGATGGTGGTTAGAGCGGCATTGTGGTGGTGGTGGAGTGGTGGTGGTTGCAGCGTTGTGGTGTTGGTGGTAGAGGTGATGGTTAGGGTGTGGTGGTGGTGGAGCGGTGGTGGTGGTGTAGATGGTGGTTAGAGCGGCATTGTGGCGGTGGTGGAGGTGGTGGTGGTGGTGGTGGAGCGGTGGAGGTGGTGGTGGCGGTGGTGGTGGTGGAGTGGTGGTGGTTGCGGCGTTGTGTTTGTCGTGGTAGAGGTGGTGGTGGTTGTTAGGGTGTGGTGGTGGTGGAGCGGTGGTGGTGGTGTAGATGGTGGTTAGAGCGGCATTGTGGTGGTGGCGGTGGCGGTGGCGGTGGCGGTGGTGGCGGTGGAGTGGTGGTGGTGGCATCGTGGTGGAGGTGGTGGAATGGTGGTGGCGTGGTGGTGGTAATTGTGGTGGTGGTGGTAGAGGTGGTGGCAGTGGTGGTTGTGGTTATGGTGTGGTGGTGGTGGAGTGGTGGTGGTGGTGTAGATGGTGGTTAGAGCGGCATTGTGGTGGTGGCGGTGGTGGTGGTGGAGTGGTGGTGGTTACGGCGTTGTGTTTGTGGTGGTAGAGGTGGTGGTGGTTGTTAGGGTGTGGTGGTGGTGGTGTAGATGGTGGTTAGAGCGGCATTGTGGTGGTGGTGGAGGTGGTGGTGGTGGTGGTGGTGGAGCGGTGGTGGTGGCATCGTGGTGGAGGTGGTGGAATGGTGGTGGCGTGGTGGTGGTAATTGTGGTGGAGGTTGCGGCATTGTTGCGGTGGTGGTACATGGCGGCGGCGGCAACGTAGTGGTTGAGGTGGTGGTGGGGGCGGCGTTTTGGTGATGGTGGTGAGGGCGTGCTGGTGGTGGTGGTGGAGCGGTGGTGGTTGCGTTGTGGTGGTAGTGGTTGAGTGGTGATGGTTATGGTTGTGGTGGCAGTGTGGTGGTGGTAATTGCGGTGGAGGTTGCGGCATTGTGGTGGTGGCGGCATGATGGTTGAGGTGGTCGTGACCGTGGACGTGTTGGTGGTGTGGTGGTTGTGGTGGCGTGGTGGTGGTGATGGTAGAGGTGGTGGTGGTGGTGGCAATGGTGGCGGCGTCGATGGCTGTAGTGGTGGTGGTTGTGTAAAGTTTAGTGAAGGGACAATTTTGTCCTGTCAAAAAATGAAGTGGACCAGAGACTTTAAAAAAAGTAATGGGCTGGACTAGAAATGTTTTGAAAATATGAGGTGGATTGGACATGTTACAAAATTCTATAATGGACTTTATAACAATTCTTTATTATAAGATCTTCCGACTTGTTCCCTTTTTTCCCTCTCCACTACGGCTTGTTTGCCCGGCCTCTGAACCAGCTCTGGCCCCCTTGTTTGAGCATCTCCCTTTGTCATGTTCAGAATGAAATTTGGGAATCCTTACCCTAGTTTGCTCCTTGTTTAAACCGAAACAAGCCTCTTTAACGAATAGTCGAGCATCATCCACCCAAACCCCGTTCATTTTGGAGATAGCCATGCCGGCCGCCACATGACAATCATATCTCACAAAACCAAACTGTTTCCCAGTACGTTTACTCCTCTTATAGGGAACGAATGCATCTCTAACTACCCCAAACTTATTAAAAGCCCACCAAAGCCACTTCAGATCCTTAGTCTCAGGGATGTTATCCACAAACAAGGTGCATGAGTCCTTGTTTCTCGCCCTCTGACCTCACTGATCCCTGTGGTTTCTGACCACCGGGATCCAGCCCCCGTCGTGTCCTCCATACACTTCAGACACCTTCTCTTGCCCTTTTCCGAACTGACTCCCTCTGTTTCTCTCTTGACATTCTTCCCTTTTTTTTAATATATTAGGCAACAATGGGTACGTTTGTTTAATTGCAGATGGCACCATCATTCATGTTTGTAAACAAAGATGGGACAATGAGTCTAGTGGCGGCCGCCATAACAAGAATTTTAAAAAATGCAATTATTAATGATTTATCCCCAACTTATATAGTCTTGTCACTGCAAAAAAAATTTCCTTATTTTTTACTATACACTAATCATAAATCTTATATTATTTTTTTTTAGGAAAGGAGACCCAAAAAAGTATTCTAAATCTAAATTCAGTGGACCAAAATGAAATAATATAAATGATGATGTGTAATTAAAAAAAAAACTCCACATTCTAACCCTAAAATAACTTAACCTAAAAATTTAAGGGAATTTAATTATAATGTCACTCTCCAAATTTATAATGCCACTCCCAAAAGGGAGTACGGTTATCAATTTGAAAAATCTATATAAGGATCTGAGAAGTGACATTATAAATTTGGGGAGTGACATTATCTTTGTGCATATTGATACTCTAGACTATCAATGAAGGAAGCATATTAATGTGCACATAAATTGAAATGGTCTCTATACTTGTCATCTCTAATGTCATTTGGTTTTGATTTAGGGGTATGGTTCCGCAACAAAATAGGTATAGGGGGCTACTATTTAAGTGGTATTCTGAGATCAGTCACTTTGTTCATATTGCCAAAGGTTAGGTCTATCTCCAATCCTACTCCACTCATACCCCCAATGATTGAAGACTATATGGGTTTTGTTGTTGTTGGAGTGGCATTGTCGATATCCAAAATTAAAGTTAGTCTTCTTTCATACTCCATGTGCAAATGAAAAACATCATTTACTATAGTTTTTGTTATGTTATTTTAATTTTTTTTCTGGAGCCGATAACTATTAATATTGTAATGAATCTTTTTTTATTTTTTAGTATACATTTCGCCACTGTTAGACTAAAATTCTGGTTCCGTCCTTGTTTGTCAAGCAATATTAAACATTGATAGAAAGGTGGTCGCAACTTGCAACACATGTCTTATCCAATAAATTTTTGTGTGCTGAGAATTACAGCACTGGACTTTACCTTTTAGTTATGAAAGCATATTCTGGGTCTTTTTCTTTTTTGTTATAATAACATAGGTATTCGGCTCAGCTTACTTGCACATCGACTAATCCTAGGAGACCAATTCCACCGTCCATTTGTTGGAGTCCCGCTTAAAGTAAGAGCGAAATTCTGTATGGACTGACACCAAAGAAGTTGATACTTGATAGCATCTAAGAGGTTTCGATTCTCGAAGCCCTTAAAAAAGAACAAACCCCCAAATCTCAAGACTTGACCACTAGAGCAAGCCCCGGGGTTAGCACTTAGCATGTTCTGGGTCTTTCTCATTTCATATGTGGTGGAAGAGAGGAACAAAGCAATTATGCTGTCATCAGTAAGAAAGAAATCAGCTTCCTAATTTTTTGTCCTAATTTCAGCCCAATATTTGAAGTCTCAACGACGCTCTCATGGGAAGAAGGGCATGGTGGCAGCTATAGCGGCCTCAGTTACTTCGGTTTCGCTTCTCGCATTCTGCTTAATTTGTTGGTTGGTGGTGAAGAAAAGAAGAGGTAAAATTAGAACAAAAATGATTAATTGACTAAAGACTAAAAATGATTTATGTCGATGTCACATTCTGTTTTCAATCTTATAAATAAAACAAATGTAACATCCATCCTGAACGGCGTTTTCATGGAGCAATTTTGTTTTAATGCATCTAGATCAGGATTATTGCAAGACTATGTCGCACAGTTTCTTGTTCATTTGTTATTCCCATTTCATAATTTTACTAAAACAATGAACTTGACAGGTTTAACTTTTTCATTGCATTTTACTCTCTTTTCTCAAACGGTCAAATTAAGGAAGTAGGACTTTCTAGTTAATTACATTTTTTTTTCTTTTTGCCTAACTTGCGTTTTTACTCAATGGCAGGAATAAGAGAACAACAAAATTTATTATTTAGTCCCGACAGTACAACATGCCTTGAAGCCTCCTCAATGGGAAAACACTTTGATGAAAGTGGCACGAATCCAGCATTACCATATTTTGACCTAAGCATCATTGTCTCAGCCACAGGCAATTTTTCGTTGGATAACAAGCTTGGTGAAGGTGGATTTGGCGCCGTGTATAAGGTACCCTCCAAGATGGAAAGTATCACGCAATTGCCTACTTTACTTACGATTATCGGTATTTGCATATGGAAGATGATAGAATAACCTATTAAGCTGTTAATATAGTATTTGCAAAACTTGTGTTCAAATATGTTGTGCATTAGAATATAGGAAGTGTGCATCAGAAATCCAGTGGTCTTTCATTTTGTTTACCGTATTGACACTCCTAATGGGCAATCTATTCCAGGTCCATTTGAACAACGTCTAAGCTCACCATGTAAAGATTAAATGCAGGGTCAGCTACCTAATGGACAAGAAATCGCAGTCAAAAGGCTAGCAAAGAATTCAGGACAAGGGGCGGAGGAATTCAAGACTGAAGTTACATTGATTGCCAAACTGCAGCACAGGAACCTAGTGAGGTTGTTGGGATATTGCATTCAAAAAGATGAGAAAATGTTGATCTATGAGTACTTGCCAAACAAGGGCTTGGACTCTTTCATCTTTGGTATGCAATATTTTCGTAGTTATGATCATTTTTTTTCTACTTGAGGAGTTATTGTTTCTGCAATGGTGAATGATTCAGGATTTTAATTATAATTAACTTCCAATGTTTGTCCAGATAGGACAGAAGGCTCGTTTATAGATTGGAAAATGCGCTTCAGCATTGTTTTGGGGATTGCTAGAGGGCTCTTATACCTTCACCAAGACTCTAGACTAAGGATAATCCATAGGGACCTAAAAGCCAGCAATGTGTTACTAGATGAAGAAATGAATCCGAAAATATCGGATTTTGGTATGGCAAAAATTTTCAGAAATGACCAGATTGAAGCTAATACAAATAGGGTGGTCGGAACATAGTAAGTGTCCATTCTGTATTATTGTTGGGATATGGAGAAAGGTGCAAGGAAGCCATTAAACTCTAATGCTTGTTTAACATTTGTGGTTGCAGCGGCTATATGTCACCTGAGTACGCAATGGAAGGGCTATTTTCAATAAAATCTGATGTTTTCAGCTTTGGGGTATTGCTCTTGGAGATCATTACTGGCAGGAAGAATAGCAGCTATATTCCGGACAATTCTGTGAACTTAATTGGGCATGTATGTAAATGGATGTGTACGCTTGTCTAAAAAAAATTTACTTAGTATTCATGGAAAATTCTTTGGTTAACAGAACTCTTAATTTTTAAAATCTCAAGTATTATATAAAAATTAGATGGTTAATGTCAACAGCAGAAGGGTTTCCATGTATTTGGTGTTCTCCTTTTGTTTTATACTGGAAATCTATCATTTTGAAAAGGAAAACGAACAAGATAAATTTCAAAACAGAGGGCTTTGCTTTAGTGATGACATTGTTGTTCATGCACTATTCGTTTCAGGTTTGGAGCTTGTGGCAAGAAGGCCGGGCTATGGAAATAGTTGGGTCATGGATGACCGAATCGGATTCAGATAAAGAAGTTCTGAGGTGCATTCACATCGCCCTGTTGTGCGTGGAAGAATCATCCAACGATAGGCCAAATATGTCGAATGTTGCTTTCATGTTGTGTAACGAAACAGCACTGCCTCCCCCTAAGCAGCCTGCTTTCATCTTCAGAGGAGCTGGCAGCAGGCTGGACACACCCTCATTAGCAAGCGCTGGAGCAATTTCTATAAACGATGTTACGCTTTCGGCTATTCAAGCTAGATAGGTGCTGAAAAATTACATAAATGTGTTCTTGCTTCCTCTTTCACCCAATTTAGATGACTTTAGCATTTGTTTGTTGGAGTGGATGTAACTGTATATGTTAGTAGCTAGACACAGTCTCACAGAGGCCGTGTTTGGAGCCTCACGTAGCTATAAATTAGAAATTAACATTCTTTTGAATAAAAAACTTACAAAGAGTTGAGGACGACATAACTTCCAATTACATCAAAATCTATCAAACTAGCTATTGAGAAAACTTATCGGGATATTTTCCAAGAATCACGGATCACAGTACTAAGAGGGGACTGCTTTACACAGAAATAAGATTTTATAGGGTATTTTTATTTATGCTTTCTGCGTTTCCTTTTTCATCTTCGTCAATAGTATGTTTCCAAGTTTATCAAGATTAATTTCAGTTTCATGTCCAATGAACAACCACACATGCGTACTTGAATAATCTACACTCTTTCTAATTGTATTTACAATCAGGTGGCTCCGTCATGTTGGTTTAGAACTTAGGAGTTTGCTATTTCTTAAGGTCTCTAGTTCAATTCTCTTTGTCAGTAATTCTTGCGACAACCTCACCTCCATCTGCAAGCATGTGAATAGGCTGTGTGAAGGACTGTATAGATTAGTTTGAGGTGCGTGTAAGCTGACCCAGAGCACTAAAAAAAACTTGGTATATTTACATATGAAAGGCTATGGCACACAAGGTATACCGTATGTCTAAATTACGACAATTTGTGATTTTCATTATGCCAAGTTTTGGTTTTCTAATGCATATTTATGATGCTAGTTACAACTTGTATTTTAAAATTTACTTGTTGAACAGGTCATTAGCAAGTTATCCATAATTAAAAAATATTATTATTATGTAACTATAATTATTCATACCAAAATTCATAATACTTGTATCCCAACCAAATATATGCGTACAATATCAAAAATTAAATAATGCTATCCATAAATGTTATAACAACACCATAAATTGGTATTATCTTACCACAATGAGTCGTACCAAAAATTATTTGACTCGTATGATATTTCATAACAAAATCAAAAATTATCGTACCAGAATCAACAATTGTTATACCCAAGCCAAAAATAAATGTAAAATATCACAAATTTTATAAAATAACCATAATTGTTATGACAACACCTAAAATTGTCATTTTCTTACCACAACGTGTCGTATCAAAAGAAAACATATGTAAATACCACAAATTATATAACAAACCACAATTGTTATGACAATACCATAAATTGACGTTTTCTTACCACAATGTGTCGTACCAAAGGAAATTGATTAAAATATTCCATAATAAGACATGTCTAAAATACCACAAATTTAGTAATATAACCAAATTTGTTATGACAACACCATAAATTGACGTTTTCATACCCACAACGTGTCGCATAAAAAAAATTCAATTAGCTTGTTCAGTTAACGATAGTTATAATTGGCAAAATACCATATCATAATTAAATAATATAACCACAATTGTTATAATAAAATCATAAAGTGGCGTTACTTTACCACAACCTGTCGTACATTTTTTTTTGTGATGATATATTCCATAACAAAATAAAAATATGTCGTAAAAAATCCACAATAGTTATACTGAAGTAAAATATATACGTAAATTAAATACCAAATATTGAATAAAATAATCAAAAATATTATAACAATATCATAGAATGTCGTTACCTTAGCACAATGTATTGTACGAAACTTAACCTTTTTATTTTCAATTCCCACCACATAATTTTTTCAAATTTTGTAAATTTTTACCATATTATCTTAAGTTCATTTCCCTCCACACTATTTTTTCAAATTTTAATTTTCCCTACACAATACCTCAATAATTTAAACTAAAAATGAGGTTCTCGCAGAAAATTTTCATCCAAGAAATTCACCCAAAAGTAAGTACTATACCCAAGTTTTCGAATACAACTACAATTTCCTCTCAAAATATTAGTCTAAATCAAATTCGTCCTCTACAAAATTTAATTCAAAAAATCAAAATTCCATCATGGAAAAATGAGATGTCACTAAAAAAAATAATTATCCAACTATCTAAAATACATACACTTTCGACACTAAAATGGAGTACAAAAAAATAAGTGTCAATATCAAAAACAGTCCTACTATAGGTACCGAAGCTCTCCCCACCGAAATCATACCGACGGCTGTACCAGGCCATCTCTTGCCATTGGACGGCCGATCCGAGCCGTCCAAAAATTCTATAAAAAAAAAATAGGGGGCCTTCGCGGGAATCAACGGCATCCGATGTGTGTAGGTAGTTGATCCAAACAACCTATTTTTCGTGTAGAATTATTGTATCAAAAAATAGAGTGTGAAAATTACTCCCCTTTTTGTAATTAGTGAAATTAATTATATTACTACCCAATCTTATCAATATTCAGGGCGGTGCACTTAACAATTGGCACTATATATTTGACACGTGGATCGGTGTCAAATCTTCACCCTATGCATACCAATCCAAATTTAATGGTGGTCCCTAAAACTAGGTCATGGAAGTGCAATCTAAATAATTTTGTAAATCTATTGTCATTGTATTTTCTTTCAAAAAAATTTTATTATAGTCGACATATTGATTTACACCAATGACATAGACTATAATATGATCTACAAATGCAGGCCCAACACTAGGACAAAGGCATTTGACGCCACTGTATGTCTTCTCAAATTTTCAGCCGGGAAATAGGGCCCCTACGTACAAGAAAGTATTATATAAATAATAGCCTTTAGAATTACAAATTCTCAATTGTATACCAAAGTAATAAGGTGTTGAAGTTTGGACATTTATCTAAAAGATCTGGGGTTCACATTTTGCACCCTTCATTCCTATTTTTTTTAAAAGAATGTTGTTATTTTTTAGGATAAATTACATAGCTAGTCCTTGAAGTTTCATACTTCAACAAATCTCGTCGTTCAATTTCAATACAACATTAAAATCTAATAATGCACCATCTGAGCCCCACGTAAGGTTTTTTTTTTTTATCGAAATCGTCTATCTTTTACAATTTACATAATATTAACTAGGTCATTCGTAAGGCAATTCGTCCCAAGAATGAAGTTGATGGCTTATAACTAGACACTTAGTTGGATGAAAAATATAATTCTATTATTCAATCTGGTGCCAATGATGGAGCTTCCTAAACCTGATCAAGGCAAAAATTTATGTACGTGACTTAATCAACAAACATAAAAAAAATTCAACGGATTTAATTGTCGTTATTGTGTCACGGTTGCATGGCTACCTTACATTCAACTACAACAGAGAACTAGATTTCATATCAAATATAAATTGAATGTACAATCTAAATGTCATTAGTGAGTGTATTTTTAGAATGATCGATCAGGGCTGTTAGGATGTCAAATTGTACGATATTTAATTTATGATATTTTAGACATGTATCTTGCATGGGTATAATAATTATTGATTGTGCAACGACACATTTTGGTCTTGTATCTAGTATCTTTTGATTGATTTCTTTTCGTACGACACATTGTGGTAAAAAAGCGCTAATTTTTTATGTTGTCATAACAATTGTGGTTATGTTATATAATTTGTAGTATTTTACATATGAGGAGAGGGAGAGAAAGTCAAAGAGGAGAGAACAACTTGTTACCTAATAGGCCCTTTGTTTATTTTATTAATTGATTCAATAAATGGGTAAGCCAAATTATTCACTTTGAAATCCAAGGGTTTAAAATCATGGTACGTACGGTACACTCCCTAATAAGGGGTGTGTACCATAGGACTAACCATGAAAGTGGCTGTCCTATTGGTCAAAGGAGAACCAAGTTGAGATTTTAGGTTGCTCTCTAATCACTACTCTTAGCAAATCAAGTCAATTACTATTTCAACCCCACTCACCCCTTGTTACCATTCTTTCACCTATTTTTGAATGGTAGGGTGAACATTATAGTACAAGACAAAACATGGATTGGTTGACCTTTCTCAGCAATTAATTTGTACCATTTCATAGTGGAGCTAAAAGCTTTTAAGCCTAGCACCTGTGACAAGACTCAACAAGAAGTGCTCGGTTGGTTAATGGGTTTGCTCACCACACAATTAAGCAGGATCCGATTACTGGGTAATGTCGCAAGAAAGTGATTTCTTGTGAATTTTTTAGTCTCGGTGCAGATGTCTAATTGATCGGACCTGAAAGAGAATTAGTTGAGGTGCACATAAGTTGGGCATAGTAATATTAATTTAGTTGAAAAGATAGATGTGAAACCATGTGAATTATGGTTAGAAAAACCTTGTACATTCATGTCCTTGTAACCAAAAAGTAAATGTAATTACTCAAATCAACCCTAAAGTATTAATGTTTGCTCCGCGTCCAAAGGTTCTAATTGTATGCCTGTCTGTCATTTGCAGAGCAGCAGTTGAGTTTTTAGGGCACTGGTGGCAGGAAATTTCTCCTTATTACTGTGCATGCCTACTTTCAACAGCTGAGTTTAGCTTCTAATATCGATAGCAACCCTTCTAGAAGCCAAAGGGACATAAACGAAAATCTATATGCTCTGGTATTTATTAAGTCAATTTCCATATGTATATGGATCAACCTTTTTTTTTTTTTGGTTTTCCATGTCTCATGCTGTGCCATGCCTTGACGTGCCCGATGAGAACCGTGATGTGACATGCCTGTGCCGTGCCGTACCAGTTTAGAACCATGTTGTGTCGTGTCATGCCCGTCCTACTTCTGTGCTCGTGTCCGTGCCTGGCTGGCACCGTGTCGTGACTCGTGCTCCATCCCACTTCCGTGCCGTGCCCGTCTAAGACTGTGTCATGCCGTGCCATGCCAGGCCAACTTCCGTGACGTGCCAGTGTCGTTCCCACTCACTTCCATGCCCATGTTGTGCCGCATGCTTACTAAGACCGTGCCGTGCCAGGATTGAACCGTGCCCGTGTAGTGCCGTGTCGCCCTCAAACGTGTCGTGCCTATGCTGACCCGGCCCGTTTGACACCCCTAGAAATTACCCACACAATGATCTATTACGAAGGCGACTTCTAGCAAAGATTGCGGGCATCCCTCACATCTTGCCGAGTGGCCTTACCATTTTTTTTTTCTTTTTGTAACGGAGGAACATCATTATAGCCAGGCCACTAAATAGACCCAACTGCGTAACCCAAATCTCTGGGGGAGCTAACGTGGCCACACCAGTCACGGCTAGGGCCGGCCCAATGGAGAGGCCCAAGAGGCCGCCGCCTTGGGCCTCCACATTTTGGGCAAAAAATGGGGCACCGATTTCTAGATAAGAATATATATTTTCTGTGTGCAATTATAATACAAACTTCTTTGGTAGTTTAGTAGTAAAGTGTTTGTTTTCCACATAAGATGTTTGGGTTCAAATCCTGGTAGGGTATTTTTTTGCAAAAAAAAATTCCTTCTATGTAGGGCACTATTCCTCCACTTGGCCTAGGGCATCCAAATACCTTGGGCCGGCCCTGGTCACGGCCTCCCACTTACTTTAGGATACTCATCCTGTGGAGAATCAAACCTTAGACCTTAAAAATACTCTGAAAACCTGGGTATCCGCCCGGACCACTGGGGCAACAACTGGCTGGCCTTACATACAATTCAACATAGTTAAAGTTCAACGTCAATGACTAAAATCTAAACCGATAATGTGAACCAAAATACTAGCACCAAAAGGATTATTCAACGCACGAGAAACCTCCTCAAGACTATCCGTTAGAATTTCTACACACTTTTGAACTCCACCCTACCATCTCGATCATTTCGTAACTGGAAGCATTTGTCGTTTGAGATTTGTTTCTGGTGTTACGTTAGTAGGAACTAGGAAGCTTCTTTGGCCAAACTAAACTGGTGGCTAATAACATTTGCTTTACCCTTAAACCAATCTAATCTTTACCTACTTCCACTATTGTCGGCCGACTTTTGTGGACCTAGTCAAAATTTATTACTGTAACATTTCCTCCTACTCTTGCACGGGTTTCGATCCCCCGATCGAGCTTAAACCAAGTCTAATCTTTAGTGGAATCCTACCTCTTTCTTTTCATATCCTGCTCTTTCTTGATCAAATACTACTAGCAAACACTTTGCCTCTCCCCGGCCACCACACATTGTTGTGGGATCATTACAGTTATCTCGAACCCACAGAAATGTGTGGTTGAGGAGAGGCTTGGGTAGTGGCGGAAGTAACTAGTGGGGGGAGTGGCACGTGCCACCCCCGTTTCAAAATTAACCATAGAAAAATTAAAAACTTTTACAGTGTTGACCTTAAAATTAAAATTGTGAAATTGATTGAGGCGTGTACCACTGTACCGTGCCTTATGGACTCTGTCGCGGGAGTTCGATTCTCCCCTGCGGCAGTTATGTTCCCTTTTTTAACACACTATGCTAGAAATGGTTATTTTTCCACAAATGTCTTTTGGACAATTATTTAGGTCGTCACAAAAATTTTCACTCATTATCTATGGCACCAAACTGGCTTAGTTTTTACCGTCGTCGCTCCCCAAAGTATTAACGATAAGCAGTAGCGGAGCCAGAAATTTAACACAGATGTGAACCTTTTTATCACAAACTGAAAAAAAAAACTTCACCATAAAGTATAATTAAAAAAATACTAACCACAAAAATTCAAACATTCTCCTCCATGAGGTATAAAAGCTGTAGCATATATAATATTCCAAAAGTTTCTAAACATTAGTACAAAAGTCTAAATATTCGTCGCTAAAATGTTTTACAATTGACCTTGACGAGTTTTCATCTTTTAAAAGTTCTGCATGATTGCTTCGTTACTAATCCCATAAAAAACATCTCACTCTATGTATACCACCAAGCCATTGTTCAACCATTCATTCTGTTCTGAAATCGATTTTTCACAATATTCATTGATGAAATAGTTGGGATGGGTTTTGACTTTACTAATTATATGAATGGTATTCTTGTAGTTAACCAAAAGGGGCCAGTAGTAGCCTTAAAACAAACCAATTTGAGTAGCATTAGGTGGCAGTTCAGTTTTGCCCCTTAAAATATAAATATTTTTTTGTAATTTTTAAATTTAAAAATAATAGGCTTACTGAAAATAAAAAAAAATATTCAATATGGATCTTAATTGATAGATTTTATCGAAATCTATCAAACCCTATAAAAAAATTGAAAAATCATTTTCTTAAGCTCATTATTTTTAAGTTTGAAAATAGATAATTATTTTTTAAATTCTTATTTAAAAAAGTGGAATGCGGCGTAAAGCAAAACAGTGGTAGCTAGCCTTACTACTTACAGTAGTCTCAAAACGGACAAAAAAACCAGTAGCAGGTGATAAAATTCCAGGCACGTGGGCAATCACTCCGTCCGCCCCTGGGCAGAGGTAAATAGGGGGTGGGTTGGCCGTTGGCCCCTAGTTCCCAAAATAATTTTTTTGATTTTTTCAATATTGGAGGTCGATTTGGTATTTCGAACAACTTAGTTTTTTTTTTTGGCAAAAATAATGAAAAAATAGTGATTGAAAAAATAAATGGTTCGGTTCATATATACAAATAATTTCTCAACGACTTCCATTAAAGACTACAAGATAATTTTGAACTAAGCCTTTATTCTTTGAAACCAACAAATCAAACTCAAGACAAAGTATGATTTTACGATATTGTTTCCCTTTATTTCTTTAACATACATCATGCAACAATATTAATGAACTTCCACCGAAAAGTTTTTTTTGCTAACTTTGGTGTTTGGGCTATTTTTTGCGTACCATCAAAAAGTGTCACACCGTAGCCAAATCTTGGCTCCGCCACCGGGGCATAGGGACCACGTAGCGGTGGCTCAGGGGCATTGAATAATTTTTCTCATTGACATAGTCCCTTAGATAAATAGTCCAATGCCACACTCATATTCTATCAAACAAGTGGCCTTTTTATTCCGTAGACTCAACTTATCTCTTTGTACACGATTCCCAATAAATTGATTATGTAAACATTAAATGCAGAGTCGGCTACAAAATAGACAAAAAATCGCAGCCAAAAGACTAGCAAAGAATTCAGGACAAGGGGCAGAGGAATTCAAGATTGAAGTTACATAGGAACCTAGTGAGGTTGTAGGGATATTGCATTCAAAATAGTTTTCTTTATTTAGTACTTAATTTATTAATCTCATTTCTCTATCTATCTATCTCCGCTTATTACTCAAAAATCATCCCTCAAAACTCAAACCAAACCAGTCTATTATGTCCACCTTATACGTGGCATACTCATGTACCACCTGAAATTTCTTCCTTTTTGAAACTCACCATTTAAGGCCCCGTTCCGCTAAAGGAAATAAATATTTATTTAAATACTTATTTTTTAAAATTAAAGGTAATATATTTTAAAAAAATAATCTACCTCATAAAATAAAAAATGAATACTTAAAAAATAATAACTTTAACAGAACGGGTTATGATCACTCAATCCTCAAAACAGTAATCCAACACAAACCGGCCCAAGCAGATAAAAAGCAGTACAATCCATTGGCCAATCATGCTTTTCAGGTAGTTAATGTATTCAACAACTCTGTCCTATATTTTATTTCTACCTTCACCAAAACCCAAAACAAAAGCAGAGGAAGGAGCTCACGAGTGTCTCCCTTCTTCCTCAAAAAGAACAACAGAAAGAGAGAAAACAAATCACCTAAACCAGACCCATGTCTCATGATACTAAGATCCTCTGTTCCATTTTCCTACTCCTCCTTCAATACCAATTTTGCACCCCCACTGACACCATAAACATCACCCAGGCCCTGAAAGATGGTGACTTGCTCATCTCCAGCAACCAAACCTTTGCCCTGGGGTTCTTTACCCCCGGAAAATCGACAAACCGGTACCTCGGAATATGGTACAACAAAGTTTCCGAGCAGACCGTTGTCTGGGTCGCCAACAGGGGCAACCCAATCAACAACACATCGGGTTCCCTCTCATTTGACATCACGGGAAACCTTGTCGTGACCGGTCCAGACCGAAACAATCCGGTCTGGTCCACAAATGTTTCGGATCCGACAGTGGCGAAAAACTCCTCGGCTCAGCTACGGGATTCAGGAAATTTGGTGGTGCTTGATAGCAATGGGGTAGTTGTGTGGCAGAGCTTTGATTATCCTACGAATACTTTGCTTCCCAACTTGAGATTTGGTGTGAACCGGAAAACCGGTCTGGACCGGTTCCTGACATCTTGGAAGTCGGGCGATGACCCGGGACCCGGGGAGTACTCTTTCAAAATGGACCTTAACGGGTCTTCTCAATTGTTTCTGTACAAGGGTTCGGATCTAGTTTGGCGGGCGGGTTCGTGGATAGGGCGCGGGTGGAGCGGTATACCCGAGATGACAACTACCTTCATCTTCAACCTCAGTTATGTCGAAGATCAGGACGAGGTAACTTTGAGTTACTCTATTCGTGACCCCTCGATTTCCTCGAGATTGGTGCTCAACGAATCCGGGACGCTCCAGAGGTTGACGTGGAACAATAACGAGCATAGATGGGTTGAGTTTTATGTAGCTCCGAAAAAACCCTGCGACTCCTACAACTATTGCGGCCCAAACGGTATCTGCGACCCGTCCAACGTAGGCACAGGTCAGTTCGAATGCAAGTGCCTGCCCGGGTTCGAGCCCAAGTCAGCAAGCGACTGGTACCTGAGGGACGGGTCGGGCGGGTGCATGAGGGAGCGGGGCGGGCAAGTGTGCGGTAGCGGCGAGGGCTTCGAGAAGGTCCCACTTGCGAAGGTGCCGAACACGTGGACAGCACATGTGGATAGGGGTGTGACGGGGCTAAAAGAGTGTGAGTCGGAGTGCTTGAGGAATTGCTCGTGCAATGCGTATGCGAGTGCGGATGTTTCTCACGGAGACGGTGGATGCGTGACGTGGTATGGGGATCTAATGGACTCCAGAGTGTTTTCAAGTGGGGGCCAGGATTTATACATTCGAGTTGATGCGGTTGAATTAGGTATGCAATCAATTTCAGCTTCCCTTTTTTTTTTTTGTCAGATTTGCCAGATATATATTGTTTTATTTTGATAGATTTTCAATAATAGGTTGTTCATCGGATAAGATATTACTATGTAATTCAAGATTTCAATCCGTTCACGTCACCTTATAAGATAGTATGGAAAGATTTCCTATCTATTCCCAAGTTGTGACAAAAAAATAGAAATCGCCACCTTAATTGAATCCGTTTGGGGTGGTAAAGTTAACGAGTAGATTAGGACTAAATTTCCCAAAAAAACCCTATCCATTTTAGCTCAGTAAATCGAAAACTCTATCT
The DNA here is from genome assembly GCA_014282245.1 of Rhododendron simsii. Classification (NCBI taxonomy): domain Eukaryota; kingdom Viridiplantae; phylum Streptophyta; class Magnoliopsida; order Ericales; family Ericaceae; genus Rhododendron; species Rhododendron simsii. Next base: position 21,107,201 of record CM024965.1, on the reverse strand, counting down.
ATTTTTAGAGTCTTATAAACCCTATCCATTTTAGCTGCGTGTTTGGTTGGTTTTTGTTCTTCTCGAACCGTTATCCTGCCCGTCGTGGCTGCAAGGATTTGGCGGTGGGGTTGTAGCTTACCGGTGTTTTGCTTCTCGTGACCAGAACCCGCCGTGTCAGCGGGGGTTTGCCTTGGGGTGGCATCCTGTGTTTTGTGGTTGCGAGCCTATGTTTCAGGTCGACGGGTTTTGAACACGCCAGTGTGGCTCCTTGGGATGGCGGATCTGTGCTTCAAATTTCATATGTGTTTTCTAAGGTTTGAGCTGCGTGTCCTTGCAGGATCCTCTATTGCCTTTTCCGTGACTGGTTTTTAAGTACCGACGTTTGGTTGGGCCTGCACTTGCAGTAGGTGCTTGTGTCTAGGTTTTGGTAGTTTTGGTTCATTCCTTTATCTTTTGATAATTTTTGTAATGCCTTGTGGCTTTGACATATGGTATTGATCATTTAAAAAAAAAAAAAAAGAAGTAGGGCTAATGCTTTGAACAAATTAAATGAGTTTCAACCTGTTTTGAGTTTGCAAGTTATCTTAGAACTAATGATTGATGAAGACTTGAGCAAGACATTTTATCACAATTAGGAAGCCGGGTCTGAGTGATCAACCTGTGAAATTGTGTGCCGAGTGACGTCTACGTTTGTTTAATTGCAGATGGCCCTATCATTCTTGTTTGTCCGACAATATTCAACATTGATAGAAAGGTAGTTGCGAGTTGAAACTCAGCTGTACGTACAGCTAGCACAGGACTTTACCTTTTAGTTCTGAAAGCACGTTCTGGGTCTTTTTCTTTTCTTTTCTTTTTTTATAACTTAGGCGTACAAGTCAGCTTATGTGCACCTCGACTGATCCCGAGGAACCAATCTCACCACCCATTTGTTGGAGTCCCAATTAAAGTAAGAGCGAAGCTCTGTATGGACTGACCTCAAAGAAGTCGATAGCATCTGAGAGGTTTCGATTCTCGAAGCCCTTAGAAGAGAGCAAACTCCCAAATCTCAAGCCTTAACCACTAGGCCAAGCCCCTCGGGGTCAGAGCCGGCTCTGACCTAAAGCAAAGTTTTTGCGGCCCCTTTAGCCTTCAAAAAAAATTCTGAATTGTAAGGGCCCCTCCTACTTTTTTTATCACTTATTATAGTCCAATAAAAGAAGCCCTAATTTTAATTTTCACTTTAAGCTCTCCAAAAGTCAAGGCCGGCTCTGCTTGGTCTTTCTCATTTCATAAGTGGTGGAAGAAATGAACAAAGCAATTATGCTGACATCAGTAAGAAAGAAATCAACTTCTTAATTTTTTGTCCTGATTTCAGCCCAATATTTGAAGTCTCAACGACACTCTCATGGGAAGAAGGGAATGGTGGCAGCTATAGCGGCCTCTGTTGCTGCAGTTTCGCTTCTCGCATTCTTCTTAATTTGTTGGTTGGTGGTGAAGAAAAGAAGAGGTAAAAGAACCAATCTTCTTCGATCTTTAGTCGTATTGGTTAATTGACAAGCGACTAAAAATGATTTATGTCAAAAGAAGTGGTAAAAGAACTAATAAATGTAACATCCATCCAGTTAAAATCCTTCTTTCCATCTTTTCGACTTTCACGAATTTAAAATAAACTTTCGTAGTTTAATAGTCAAGCAAGGCAACAATTCTCACCCATGCCATGAATGAGTATAACTAGTGATGCATGATTTCACACGTGATTTACCTTTTCATGAAGCAATTTTGTTTTAATGCATCTAGAGATCAGGATTATTGCAAGACTATATATGTAGCACTGTTTCTTGTTCATCTGTGTTTCCCTTTGCCTATTTTATAAGTACAATGTAGATCAAGGTATAACCACCGATTATTTAGCCTTAATGCATTCCGGGATATGATCAATGTCATTTCCACGGAACAGTTAGATTCAAAACATCAACGTCAACATAAATACACAAATACGCCCTGTATAAGAAGTGAACTAGTCAAATCATGTCACCAACCCGGCTTTCTTGTTCATTTGTGTTTCCCATTTCATAATTTTAGTAAAACAAGTAATGAACTTGACAGGTTTAACTTTTTCATTGCATTTTACTCTCTTTTCTCAAACAGTGAAATTAAGGAAGTATGACTTTTTAGTTAATTGCATTTTTTTTGCCTAACTTGCTTTTTTACTCAATGGCAGGAGTAAGAGAACAACAAAATTTATTATTTAGTCCCGACAGTACAACATCCCTTGAAGCCTCCTCAATGGGAAAACACTTTGATGAAAGTGGCTCGAATCCAGAATTACCATATTTTGACCTAAGCATCATTGTCTCAGCCACAAGCAATTTTTCATTGGATAACAAGCTTGGTGAAGGTGGATTTGGCGCCGTGTATAAGGTACCCTCCAAGATGGAAAGTATCACACAATCGCATATCTTACTTACGATTATGGGTATTTGAATATGGAAGATGATAAAATAACCCATTAAGCTGTCAATATCGTATTTGCAAAACTTGCGTTCAAATATGTAGTGTATTGGAATATAGGAAGTGTGCATCAGAAATCCAGTGGTCTCGCATTTTGTTTACCGTATTGACACTCCTAATTGACGATCGATTCCAAGTCCATTTGATCGTCGTCTAAGCTCACCATGTAAAGATTAATTGCAGGGTCAGCTACCTAATGGACAAGAAATCGCAGTCAAAAGGCTAGCGAAGAATTCAGGACAAGGGGCGGAGGAATTCAAGACTGAAGTTACGTTGATTGCCAAACTGCAGCATAGGAACCTAGTGAGGTTGTTGGGATATTGCATTCAAAAAGATGAGAAAATGTTGATCTATGAGTACTTGCCAAACAAGGGCTTGGACTCTTTCGTCTTTGGTATGCAATATTTTCGTAGTTATGTTCATTTTTTTGCTACTTATGGAGTTATTGTTTCTGCAATGGTGAATGATTCAGGATTTTGATCATAATTAACTTCCAACGTTTGTCCAGATAGGACAAAAGGCTCGTTTATAGATTGGAAAATGCGCTTCAACATTGTGTTGGGGATTGCTAGAGGGCTATTATACCTTCACCAAGACTCTAGACTAAGGATAATCCATAGGGACCTAAAAGCCAGCAATGTGTTACTAGATGCAGAAATGAATCCAAAAATATCGGATTTTGGTATGGCTAAAATTTTCGGAAAGGACCAGATCGAAGCTAATACAAACAGGGTGGTCGGAACATAGTAAGTGTCCATTCTGTGTTACTGTTGGGATATGGAGAAAGGTGCAAGGAAGCCATTAAACTCTAATGCTTGTTTAACATTTGTGGTTGCAGCGGCTATATGTCACCTGAGTACGCAATGGAAGGGCTATTTTCAGTAAAATCTGATGTTTTCAGCTTTGGGGTTTTACTTTTGGAGATCATTACTGGCAGGAAGAACAGCAGCTATATTCTGGACAATTCTGTGAACTTAATTGGGCATGTATGTTAATGGATGTGTACTCTTGTCTAAAAATTTACTTAGTATTCATGGAAAATCCTTTGGTTGACAGAACTCTTTATGTTTAAAATCTCAAGTATTATACAAAAATTAGATGGTTCATGTCAACAGCAGAAGGGTTTCCATGTATTTGGTGTTCTCCTTTTGTTTTATACTGGAAATCTATCATTTTGAAAGGAAAACGAACAATATAAATTTCAAAAAAGAGGGCTTTCCTTTAGTGATGACATTGTTGTTCATGCACTATTCGTTTCAGGTTTGGAGCTTGTGGCAAGAAGGCCGAGCATTGGAAATAGTTGGTTCATGGATGACCGAATCAGATTCAGATAAAGAAGTTCTGAGGTGCATTCACATCGCCCTGTTGTGCGTGGAAGAATCAGCCAACGATAGGCCAAATATGTCGAATGTTGCTTTCATGTTGTGTAACGAAACAGCACTGCCTCCCCCTAAGCAGCCTGCTTTCATCTTCAAAGGAGCCGGCAACAGGCCGGACACGTCCTCATCAGCAAGCGCTGGAGCAATTTCTATAAATGATATTACGCTTTCGGCTATTCAAGCTAGATAGGTGCTGAAAAATTACATAGATGTAGTGTTCTTGCTTCCTCTTTCACCAAATTTAGATGTCTTTAGCATTTGTTTGCTGGAGTGGCTGTAACTGTATATGTTAGTAGTCACACAGAGGAAGTGTTTGGAGCCTCATGTAGCTGTAAATTAGAAATTAACATTCTTTTGTGAATTCCTTTGAATAAAAAAATTTACGTAGAGTTGAGGAAGGCATCAACTTCCAATTACATCAAAATCTATCAAACTAGATATAGAGAAAACTTATCGGGATATTTTCCAGGAATCACGGATCACAGTACTAAGAGGTGACTGCTTTACGTAGATAATTTGGGGGACCTTAATGCGAGTGCTAAAACCGATCTTCTCAAGGACCGTAGAAGGAGACTTGTGGATGCCCTTAAAAATGTTGCGATTCCTTTCTCTTGCCAAACGTAATATGCAGCCAATGTAATCTTCCTAATCGTGCTTCGAAAAGACTTTCCATTGAACTTTTCAATGAGTCAAGAGACTTCATTATCCATAGAGTAATGAAAGCTCTAATTAAGTTCTTTTGAATCGCCATCCATGGGATAAAAACTATGTCAAGGGATGATTTTCGGGAGCCAATGTCAATGAACAATTGTTGAATAACGGCATCCCAAGTTGCTGCAACGTTGAAGGTAGAAGAGGGAGAGACCGTCCATATGACTTTGTCTTATGTGTTTAACATTGCACATATATTTTTTTTTTTTGAAAGGCAAAAAATTCATTAATCTGTGAAAAGATACAAAGATTAATAGAAACAAGGAATGATGGCATCAGATTTTTAATTCGAGACCCAAACAATCTACAACGCTAAAAATAATCTTATGCCTATCCGAAACCCAATCCCCAAGTTTGGCAAGAAATCAAACACAGGAAAACCCATTGGGACGAAGCCCATACCCATTGGACTAAAAGCCCCGATAAATAATTGAAGATCAAGCACCTAAGGGTCTAAAAGCACAAATAATGGGACAAGCCCAATCAATACAGCACAAACAAACCCTAGCTATTGCGGTTTCAAATCCACCGCCAACGTCCATCGTCTGCCACGGCAAGGGCAGCTCCACTGCCAGCCACCATGCCAAAGATAGCCACCCGGAGAGACACCCCAAAACCGCCACCATTAGGCAAAGTACCGAATGATCTCAGGAGAATCACCAGTGGAGACGCGCGAAACCTTACGATCACTGCCCGCCATTAGGCACATGTAGTTATATGTTGAGAACCCAGTTTGATTTTTCCACCATTGGGAGAAATGGAAAAGGTAAACAGGAAGGGTCAGATAATTTCCGTATTTTTTAAGAGAAGGCTAGCATTACAATGATGTGAATAATTTGTTGAAGGAATTCCAATACCATGATTTCTAACCAAAAAAGAAATACTAGTGTTTTGCATCAGAACTATAAAAGTAAGCAGTACTTAGATGAAAACCTGGAAATGAATACGACCCAGGAAAAATGTTGAACTTAATTTGAACATAACGAGCAAAAATACTGACAAGGAAATTGTTGAGACCCATCACTGACTCTCTAGAAGTCTCCGGATTTTTCTAGAATCCTCTAGAATAATTCGGACTCTTCTAGAACCATCCGGACTTCTCCGGAGTGTTCCAAGTCAGGCTAGAAACTTCCAGAATATTCCGGAAACTTGTGGATTATGATGGTCTTCCGGGTTTTCCCGAAAACTTCTTGTAGTTCTTATAAATAGAGAAATAGGTTAGGTCATTTGTAAGGTGAGTGGTAAGCACCAAGTGTGACACTGATGAGAACACAAGTGAGGTCGTAAGTGTGAGTAAGGTGCCAAAGTGTTGTGTTTTCTATGGGTGTATTGAAAAGTATTAAGTAAAAGTATATTGTTAGGTGTAACCACACTTAACACAGAAATAAGATTTTATAGGGTATTTTTATTTATGCTTTCTGCATTTCCTTTTTCATCTTCGCAGTATGTTTTCAAGTATATCAAGATTTTCAGGTTCATGTACGTCCAATGAACAACCACACATGCGTACTTGAATAATCTACACTCTTTCTTATTGTATTTACAACAAGGTGGTTTGGTCATCTTGGCTTGGAACTTAAGAGTTTGCTCTCTTAAGGTGTCTAGTTCAATTCTCTTTGTCAATAATTCTTGCGATAACCTCACCCCCACACCCAAGCATGTGAAAAGACTGTGTGAAGGACTGTATGGATTAGTTTGAGATGCGCGCAAGCTGACCCGAAACACTAAAAAAAATTGGTATATTTAAATATGAAAGTGGCTGTCCTATTGGCCAAAGGAGAACCAAGTTGAGATTTTAGGTTGGTCTCTAATCACTACTTTTAGCAAATCAAGTCAATTACTATTTCAACCCCACTCACCCTTTGTCACCAATTCTTTCACCTATTTTTGAATGGTAGGGTGAACATTGTAGTACTAGACAAAACATGGATTGGTTGACCTTTCTTAGCAATTAATTTATACCATTTCATAGTGGAGCTAAAAGCTTTTAGGCGTAGCACCTATGACAAGACTGAACGAGAGGTACTCGGTTGGTTAATGGGTTTGCTCCCCACACAATTAAGCAGGATCCGATTACTGAGATCATGTCGCAAGAAAGTGATCTCATGTGAATTTTTTTAGTCGCGGTGCAGATGTCTAATTGACCGGACCTGAAAGAGGGTTAATTGAGGTGCAAGTAAGCTGACCCAAGCAACCGTAACCTTCGACCAACAGAGATGTGAAAGACAGATTTGAAACCATGTGAATTATGGTTAGAGAAACCTTGTACATTCATGTCCTTGTAACCAAAAAGTAAATGTAATTACTCAAATCAACCCTAAAGTATTAATTTTTGCACCGCATCCAAAGGGTCTAATTGTATGCTTGTCTGTCATTTGCAAAGCAGCAATTGTGTTTTTAGGACACTGGTGGCAGGAAATTCTCCTTATTATTGTGCATGCCTGCTTTCAACAGCTGAGTTTAGCTTCTAGTATTGATAGCAACCCTTCTAGAAGCCAAAGGGACGTTAACGAAAATCTATATGCTCGATCTGGTGTTTATTAAGTCAATTTCCATTTGAATATGGATCAACATTTTAGATCACCCGTCCCGATAGCTACGCTTCAACTTCGTCACTCCTAGGCTCCTAGCGGATGCAATAGGTACCCGCTATCATTCAATAGCACATTTAGGGTGAGCTTTCGCTAAATTTTATTTGTCTTTAAACTAATTACAATAGTCAAGTGATTTTCATTAAATGGTACTCCATTTTAATTGATATATGTGAGAAGAATAGCATTCGTAAAAATCCATGAAAACATGGGCTTTATCCAGTTTAGTCCATTTAGTCAATAGGATAAACTCACCCTTGGAATAAAAAAGCATGCTAAATATTTTTGACAAAATTCATTAAAGACGATTTTTTTTTTTTGGAAAAAAAAAAAAGGAAAAGACTTTTCTCTATCTGTTTGATTTTGTTTCAACTTCAATTCATATTTTTATATACTTTTAAGCTCTCTTTGTCAGCATAAATGATTGATTCCAAATATTTTGATGAAAAGCTAAAAAAAAAAAAATTCTAGAGAGGACAAGTCATTTTCCTGCATAAATGATATCCATCTTTGGTATGAAATGTTTACCGTCTAAGAGAGTAACGTACAAATTAGTATGGAATGGTTACATGCAAGCAAGGATCAAAAATTCATTTACAAATTTTTTCAATAGAAACGAGACGAAATTTATTATTCGTTGTACACGAGTGGTATACAATAACGAACGAACACGGTATAGGGAACTGTAACAAAAATTATAGTAGTCGTCAGTTGATGGTGATTCATAGAAAAATGCCCGCAAAGGGAAATATAAACTATGCGTGATATGTAAAATGAAACCAATTGTCGGAGGAAGAGCTTCTGAACGCCAACTCTGTTTATTGGGCTAAGATGTTGTTTGGTTTAGCTTAATTTGTTTATGTCAGTCGGGGACTTGAAGCAGGGGACCGATGGAGATAGACAAGAATTTGTGGGATGAACTCTGCTCTAGGATTTTTAGGATGCGTTGATCAGGAGTATATATATGATGACTGCAGGAGATTTTCGAAAGCGATGGCGCTGTTAATCTAATGATATTCGATTGGTCTCCGAAATTAGTTGAGGAGCACGTAATGATATTTTCGAGCTATGATGGTCTCCAATTTTATAATTATTGAGAAGATCGCTCATGCTAAAATTAAGTTTATCAAATGTCGCAGTCCACACGCATTTGACTTGAAAACTACTTCTATGAACCTTCATTTAGTTATTGAAAAAATAAATGCATGTGATTCATTTAGACCACTAAATTAGATTTTTCTAATATGCTTACATTTATCAAATTAATTGAAAACAAGTTCTTTATCAATATAAGCCAACCAACTAACAATCCTAGGAAATACGAGAGAAATAACATCACACTCAGGTGGAGATTCGAATTCCAAATCTCCTACTGAGTTGAGGGAGAAATAGCCAAGCAAGATAACTCCGGTTGGTTCTATGTGCCAACATTTTGAACGACGTGTTATTTTAAGGACTGGGCTCATCAAAATGAATCCAAATCCTTGATCATCTGGCAAACTGGTTGATGTAGAAATTTGCGAAAATGTAGCTCTTTTCACATACATATCTGCATATATGTAACCACATCAACTCGTTATGATCAATAATCTTTCCTAACCAAACAAAGACAAAGCCTGACCGAGAGGTTCAAATTCTCTCATGTGAGTCATTAATTCACCATCCGTTATCCTCTCACATAACATAAAATGAGATCCATCGTGGTTTCACCTAATGACCCAAACCGTTGATTTGCTAAGCATAAATTAGTTTATCACCAATGAGGTAAATGAGAGTAATCGGGTATCGGTAAGGGCTTGAACGTTTCGTATTAATCTTACGGAAAATAAACTTTCAAGCACTGATCGTCAATTTTTCTTGTAAGAATTATACTTCGTTTGGATGGATACAGTCATTCTAATTTTTCTGAAGACGATGAACGTGTTGAGGTCCATACAAAATGAATGGCTCATATTGATGAGTTGGAACGAGATAAATCCCACTTGGTATAAAATGAAGGTCACATTAAAGGATCATGCCAACCCTTGTTCTCTAGACCGTCTGATTAATTAGTCCAACCGTTAATAACAAATGAATGCTTTGATCACAAAAATATCATTCTAAAAATTTAAGGAAAAAAAAATTATTGGTTAGTATATAATGGTAAAATAATAAGGGTAGAAATAGAATTTTATGCGTAACATGTTTTAGAGCGGGTAAAAAAAACCGAATAACATCATCCCAACCCCGATTGAATTTTTTAAAATTTTCCCCAAACTCACTCCAGTACCCGGAAAACTTACGAAAACTCCCCCGATCGAGTTGGGGCAGGGCCAATTGCCATGCTTAGCGACCCTCAGGTAGCCCCAAGTGAGTACCCCACTAATTCCAAACTAGATTGGGAGTTGTTGTAGTGCAGCAGCCACATTACACGTTGTAGTGCAGCGGATCCGACCGTCCATCTCGATATAAAGGATTCGGATTTAATCCAAGTTCCTACATATCCGAGCCATCCATTGTTCGGATGAAAATTCAAACCGTCCATTACCAAAATGGACAATTGAATTAATCGCACTACACGTATAGTGCGGGGTGCATTACAGCACCCGGGATCCTTGGAAACTCCACCACCACCAATTTCCACACCTTCCCACAAAAATACAAGTGTTGAAACCTCAGCCTCAAATAATTAAACCAAATACATTTCGCTTTCGTCCTCCGCTTTGGCATGGGAAGAGTCATTCTAAGTCACATTCACGTCTTTCCTAACTCAATCAATTATTTCATGTGACTGGCAATATGTTCCAGGTCACGTCATGAGTGGCTGTTGTAAAACGATCGTGATGACCACGACATCCGTGATCATACTATAGCTAAAGATGGTATATACCGTGAAAAGATGCATGCCACATATCCAATATACATGCTCAGTGAAAGAAAAAATTGAGCTGGGACATGGAAATGTGACTCACTTCCATCTTCAATCTCTTATATATGTGTAGCCTCCCAAAAACTTATCTTTGTATTCCGTACTCAGAATTGTATTAACCGGGATTTCAAAATACATTTCCACATCATGCTTGTACAGATGCTCACTAATACTATATGTGTGGGATTGAAGGTGCGATGTTCGGCGGTGTGTGTTTTTACTTGAGAGAATGGGTGAGAAGATTGAATGTGAAGGTAGTGTGGCAGACAAAAACACAAAGACCAGAGAGATAAGGAAAACAATACTAAGGCCCCGTTCAATTGTCAGGAAAGTACAGGAAATGATGGAAAAATCAATTTTCCCATAACTTTCCTAGTGTTCAGTTGGCAGGAAAATTCTAGGACTTATCAATTTAAGTTTTCTTGCAGAAATTAGTGATCATGCAAAAAACATAGGATTTTGCGTCGCGGGAAAAGGAAAATGAGTGAACACTCACAAAATTTTCCCGAAAGTTTCTTTTTCCTGACAAATGAACAACTAAACCTTAATTTTTCTTGCAAAATTCTTTTGTCAAATGAACACTCACAGGAAAATAATTTTCTTTTTCTTTTACTTCACCTCACTTCACTTTTTCTGGAAACTAATTTCCCACACAACTTTCTCGACAACTGAACGGAGCCTAAGAGTCCGTTCCAGAAACCTTCTTATTTTATACGGAGTAAGTACTTATTCTGGAACTTCTCAAACAAAAATAAGAAAGGTTATTCCACAAAATCCAAATAAGTACGTAATTCACATTTTCAAACTCAAAAATAATTTTTTTATTTTTTTTTGCACGGTATTAAAGATCTCAATGAGATCTATCAAACAAGATCCATATTGATAGGAAAATTATTTGCGTAAGCACATGATTTTTAAACTTGAAATTGTCTTCTTAAAAATAAATACTTATTTCCCTTTTATGGAACATGTCTAATTATTAGACAAAAAATAAGTACTTAAACCCGTTATGGAACGGGCCCAAGTTCCAACAGAGTAAGAGGCGATGATGTTACTTTTTGCACACATCAGGGATTAGTTTGTAATTATCGTAAACATCAGAATGAGATCTGTGATTAAAGAAGAAACGTCAGTGTGAGTGCATTTAAGATTTTTATCAGCAGCCCGTAACGGTAGGCTTTTTCCCGTGACGCATGCGATAACCAATCCAGTGCACCGTTACACCGAAACTTTTAATCTCCCGAAAATACCCCTCCCCAAGCATCTACCGGAAACAAGGCTTTTTTGGGCATTAATGAAAAAGCCCCAACGGTTGCGGCGACTTTTACCAGGTCGTCGTTGAAAAGGAAAACAACCACTCCCATTTCCGTGCTTTGCTTGCCACCGACAAAACCTAGGAAGACCTTTCAAAATGGACCGAACCCAAACTGCAAAGATCAAAACTGAGAACGGTTCGGGGTGCAGTGGTATCTTTTCCACTCACTTGCTAGACTATTCAATGATCGATTATGCTTATATTGTAGATTTTGCCGAAACACATTAATATGGTTTAAAATTATGTTATTTGGATACCAGTAATTACGTGCAAGACTTCATTTTAATTTATTTCAATATTCCGTTCACAGAGTGTGAAACAACAATTATGCATTTCAAAGAAACCTACAGTACAATCCGAGCCGGTTATCGAACTACGCCCGACAAATGACCAAAGAGGACTCAATTGCACCCTGTACAGTTCTCGAGAAATTGCCGAAAACTCGTTTCCAATCTTTTTTCCCAGTCTCCGAAATATTCGGCAAACTTTAAGGGCATCTTAGTCATTTCACACACTGGTCAAACACCCTCCACCTCTTGTTCAGGAGCAGTATTTCACAAGTGTCAATCTCCATGGGATGGACCTAAAAACCTCATAAACCCTTCTTCCCTCTTCTGTTTCTAGAGAGAGAGAGAGAGAGAGAGAGAGGGAGCCAGGAGAGAGAGAAATGGATCCCGACGACTTCAAGTGCCCGATTTCCCTAGAGATAATGTCGGACCCTGTTATACTCTCGTCGGGCCACACCTTCGACCGGTTGTCAATCCAACGGTGGTTAGACTCCGGCCACCGTACCTGCCCAATTAGCCAACTACCCCTCTCCGAACCCCCTTCTCTCATCCCCAACCACGCCCTCCGCAGCCTGATTTCCAATTATACCCCCGCACCTCTCCCAAAACCACAGTCCCACCCTCACCCTCACCCGCAAACCCTAGTCTCAACCCTAACCTCCCCTTCCTCCCCCATCACCTCCAAGCTCAACTCGCTCGACCAACTCACTAAACTCTCCAAGCGCGACTCGGCCCTCCGCCGCTGGCTCACCGAGTCCGGCGCCGTCTCGGCCGTGCTCGACTGTGTCGACTCGCCCGACTCCAATCTGCAGCAGAAGGCCCTTAATTTACTTTTGAATTTGAGTCTGGATGATGATAATAAAGTGGGTTTGGTGGCCGAGGGTGCGATTGGCCGCGTCGTCGCCGCCCTGCGCGGCGGGGGCACGGTGCCGCCCGAGTCGCGGGCCGTGGCGGCGACCACGCTGACGAGCCTGGCCGTCGTGGAGGTGAACAAGGCGACCATCGGGGCGTACCCGTACGCGATTCGGGCCCTTGTTTCCCTCCTCAGAGAGGGTAAATGTAGGGAAAAGAAAGAGGCTGCCACAGCCTTGTATGCTATATGCTCGTTTCCGGGTAACCGGGTACGGGCCGTGGAGTGTGGGGCGGTGCCCGTTTTGATTGGTTTGGCCGGGGCTGGTATGGAGCGGCCGGTTGAGGTACTGAGCTTGTTGGCAAAGTGTAAGGAAGGTAGAGAAAAGATGGTGGAAGTGAGTGATTGCATTAGGGTTTTGGTTCTTGTGTTGAGAAATGGGAGCTCTAGAGGGGTGCAGTATGCACTGATGACACTTGCTCTGTTGTGTAGTAATAGTAAGGATGTGTGTTTGGAGGTTTTGAAAGCAGGGGTTGTTGAGATATGTGTGAATTTGTTGGGGATTGATAATGAGAAGGTTAGGAGGAATGCTTCGAGTTTGATTCAGGTTCTCCGGGGGAAGCGGTCGATGGGTTGTTGATGGTTGGTTGAGTTTGGATTTTGGAAAAAGGAAGTGAGAGTGTTGATCGTGTTGTCTTCTGTCTTGGTGAGTCGGGTTTGATCCTCTTTGCTTTTGATTGGTTATTGTTTCTGTACATTAAGGGAAAAAGAATAGATGATGTTCTTTTGTAGTACCTTGTACATTGCAATAAAGATGAAAAAAATGTCTTTCGGATGTTTGCAGATGCACAAGTGTGGAAATTGTTGATTGCTTCCATTTTCATGTTCCTTCTCTTGATCAGTACTAACATGACCGTATTCGTAATCCTAATTCCTAAATGAGGGAAGATTTAGAGTCTTGGAAGTTCATAATGGTCTTAAGTACTTACGCATGTGCTACTGCTAATTTTGTTTCTGGAAGTTGTCATAGCCATGCCTAATACCTTTTCATGGTTTCAGCAGGGTGACTAATTGTGCTAGTTTACCAACTTTAGATGGTGAATAATGTTAGCTAGAAATAAGGAAATTGCTAAGTTGGTTTTTTTTTTTTTTTAATTGATCCGGATAGTTGGATTTATTTGATTGAAAACAATGTTCTGTGGAAAATGGAATGGGGAAAGCACAATACCATAATAGTTTCATAGATAAGAATCTGTTAGTTGTTTTCGTATGTGAGATGCATTGGCCATGGTTTTTCTCGGCTGTGGATTCAAGATGTTTCGTAGCCCTGTAATTTTTCAGGTTATCATTTAGCGAAAGCTGCACGTATAGGTATTGTTGTCTGTGAGAGAGATGTTGTTAGTCGGAATGACAGGGTTTAGCAGTGGTGTTTGCTGTTACCAGCATAAGAACTAACATGTTATGAAGCCTTGTTTGTTTAGCGAATGATTTTGACATCACCTAATACTGGCATGCCATGTCGACGAGAAGTTTAAAACAGGCCATAAGGCATAAGGTCCCAGTTTGGCCTTTGGGATTGTATTTAACATTATAGTCTCAGATTGTCAGTAATCATTTTGTAGGACTTCCAACAATTCCTTGTCAAATAAGGACTTGAAGAACAATAAGAGGAGAAAGGAGATTGAATTGTTACTTAATCAGGTTGTAAAGTGGACCCAGTCTTTTTTAGTTAGGATTGAAAGGTTAACTACTAGTTGCAGAGAATACACTACCAAGTTAAGGTAACGGTGTGCGTGTTTGTATCTTGAGATAGCAACTGCTGCCCCCCTGAGTTTAGACAGTAATAGCTTCATGTCATAGTAGGGCTGTAGACTCTGATACTTTGGGCGATGCCATCGTCTTCTGATCTCGTTTTAGCTTTTGTGTTTGGCTTCGGCTGTGGAGGTGTGACCGCGGAAACACCCTTTACAAATGTTGTCAAGCATTAAGCTTACAACCTATCCTTCAAAATGTACCAGTACCCATCGGATACTCCACTCAGATGATATCTCAGAGTGTCCTTCAAATGAAAAATAGATGAACTCGGTGCATAGACATGTACCCACACGCGATATTCGTACCCGACTCCAGATAACGTAACTTTCGAACGATGCGACCATGATTGACTCTCGATGTTCTGTTGTATTATGTTCACTGGTCTGATTGAGTCTTGATTCATTGTCTACCCGCTTTTGTGGTTGGCGAATTGATGAGACCTGGCTACCTCAACGCACCCTAAGTTTGGTGGTCTAACGTTCTGAATTAGTAGTACACAATTAACTACCTTTGTGTCTGTGGGTCCAACTGCTTGTCTTGTGTAAATATATACAGGAGTATATTAAAGTCGTTATCTATGGAAAAAAATTTAGTGCGGGTGGGTACCATGTGGTGTCCGCTTGGCACATGTGAGCCGTCTATTACTTTTTTGGACAGCTCGGATTTGGAGAGAGAAAAATGAGAGAGAAAGTGTTGGGGTGAGAGAAAAGAGAGAGTTTTAATCCGAGCCGTCCAAAAGTGTATTGGACGGCCCAGATGTGCGGAGCGGGTACCACGTGGGATATACCAACCCGGCATTGAAAAATTCCTCGTTATCTAGGTATATTTTCTTTCTCCCTCCCTCTCCCTCTCCCTCTCCCTCTAGATGTCTAAATTCCCCTTTATCTAGGTATATTCCGATACCAACTGTTTTTGTTGTGTTGATTATTTGCGTGAATCTAAACCTAATTCTGGGAATTTTCTCGTACGCTGTTTGTAACGCTAGAAGTCATTCGTTCAGTTTGGTCCGCAGACTAGTATTTGATGGCTTTGACTTTGAGCTCGTTTTTAATCATTTCAAAAACAAATGGCAAACATCACTTACACGTCCTGTGATTTGGCCTCTATGCGGATGCACTCCCACATTCAATTTGTTGCACATAATCACCCCGTGCTTTGTGAAAGATTCCATCCGCACCCAATTTTGTCTAATTTGACAGATCTAGGAAATTTGACATAAATGTCATCACGTTTTTCCTTGAATCTGACCAACATAACGAGATTTTTAATCCGAGCCATTCATGCACTAAACATTGAGAAGAGCACTCTGTAATAAAAAATAAAAAATCATGTCAATCAAACATCGATAGCTCAGTGGTCGAAGAACATTAATCTTGTCAAAATAAAAGGATATGTTTGAGCATGAGGTTCCTATTGTTTGATCGAAATGAAACCCATTTTAAGGGCACATCTGAGCCTGCTTTCCTTAAGTTAAAATTCTGTTAATTTGGATGAAAATTATGATTGTGCGCATAAGTCTACAAAGCGTAGGATAGTTATGTGCAACAAATTAAATGTCAGAAAAAGTAAGTATCCGTACACCAAACCACAGGTGGTGTAATTGAATTTGCCCAAAAACAAAGTGATAAGCCCGTCTTGTTGACTAGTTTTCTTAATATCTTTACGTAATTACGCTTAATATATAGAGTAAAAGATTGAGAGTGGGGTTGATTCTATCAGTAGTTGCCGCCCTACGAATGCGACGTTTAGACAAAATAATTAGGCTAATTAAGTGCTTTCTTTTGATAATGAATTGTTAATTGTCAAAGTAGTTTTCGGAGTCTGACGGAGTTGTATAGGTTTTTAGTGAATGGAAACTTCAAGGAAGAACGCTAGAGTAAACAACAAATAAATAAATCGTTTTGCATTTATTTTTATTATAAATAAAAAAAATACACTTTTGAGAGGTGAATGCAAGCCTCAATAAATATTAAATTGATAATGGTAGTACCAAATGTGAATGCAGTGATAGATGTGATCTCATATTGTACAAGAAAATTTTAAGAAGCTTATGAGATAATATAAGTTATTCGAAGAAATATGTATAATTTAGATGTGTCGAGCTTGTGAAAGCATATTCTATGCTAAACTATAATATAACAACAAGTGTAAATAAAACAGAAGCAGAATGGATGTCGGCTTCCTACACATTTGATCAAGGTTGTCGCTGCAAAGCGAAAAAAAATTATTTCAAAAACCTTAGGTATGTCATGAAAATTATAAATCGGAGGGCGCTTCGTGTAATTTTTCCTAACTCATGTCATGGATTATTGAATACTTGCAAAATAACTCACCGGCAAAAATAGAGTGTAACTTTCCCCACCTGATACTTTGAATTGTTCACCAGCTCATGTGGAAAATGGTACACACTAGTAGGTACCTTCGAATTGATTCTCTTTAGAAAATATTGAACGCAAATCACCCACTTACATGCTTGCTCTTTAAATGTCTAGGCCCCATTGAGAATGAATTATGCAGCACAATACACTATTAATTGTATAGTTCTTTGTATTTAGAGATTTATTGCATTATTCAAACCAAATTTGTAAGCATGGTCGTTGGCGGTAAGAACCTAGTAGTATGTTTAGCCGAGTGTTTAGCCCCAATAAGAAAGTATGAGGATTCGAACCTGGGCATTATCCAACTAAGTTCGAGTTTTCACTCCCTCATTGGTGCCAGGTCATCTTGTACCCCAAGGGAGCATGCTTTGCTCCTAACAACCCAAAAAAAAGTGGTGGTAGGTGGTGGCTGGAGACTTTGATTGAAGCTGTGCCGAAGAGTAGGGTTAGGTTCTTGGCCTTCTTGGATTGTGTTCCTAATTTTTAGATCTGGACAGTTAGGCCTTTTTGCTTGAGCTATATTTGTATTATGGGCAAATTTTCGTAGTAGTCCCTGTAGTTTTATGGTTGTCTCACTTTCGTCCCTCTAATTTTAAAGTGCTCGAATTTCGTCCCTGTAGTTTGTTTTACGTTCCAAATTGGTAAAATCGTTAACACCGTTAACGAAACTAACTGAAAAAAAAATAAGTGTTCCAATTTTCAATCTATTTGAACCGGTGCGAAGATCTTATTTTTTTGATCATTTTATCCTAAATGGTCGTAATGAATTTTTGGCTCTAAGGCCTTTCAACGAGCACCCATAAGATCTTCGCACCGGTTCAAACAGATTGAAAATTGGAACACTTATTTTTTTTTTTCCGTTAGTTTCGTTAACGGTGTTAACGATTTTACCAATTTGGAACGTAAAACAAACTACAGGGACGAAATTCGAGCATTTTGAAACTAGAGGGACGAAAGTGAGACAACCATAAAACTACAGGGACTACTGCGAAAATTTGCCCTTGTATTATTTAGGCTTTTTAGACCTTTATGGTGATTTGTGTTTCATTTGTTTTATCTGGACATTTCTGTGGCACTTAGGATGTTTCGGCTTTAGCCCACTAGGTGTTTGTCTAACCTTGGTTAGATTCACCTCACCTTCGCCCCTTACTTGTTGTAACCTTTGACAAGTACCCTTAATAAATATTTTGCCGATTAAAAAAAAAAAAGACCCAAAAAAATTCAATGCCGAAAGACGAGAAAAGAAAAACAAAAGGAAGAAAAGAAAGTGCAGTACATGGGCCATTTGTTTAATTGGATACGATCGAGTATGATTTGAGTAAATATTCAAATTTGGCTTGAATATCAGAAAGCGAGAACGTCAATTGATATGAATAAAATTTTGAAACCGTGTCACATAAGTGATTTCTAACATTGTTCTATCAAAATCCAAAACATTACAATTAAACTACTACTCCTACTTTTATTTTATTATACTAATAACATGAATCAACTGTCAGGGCAAAGTAGTAAATTCACTCGAGCTCAGCCACCAATTCAGCCATTCCCACACATGATCAAGTATTCACATACGCACACATGATCATATAATCCAAGAAAAAGGCATATGCAATGATTTTGGTTTGTGGTGAGCCAACACGCCAGCAGAAAGCCATCGTAATGCTACCACCCAAAAGCCCACTAAAATCCACCAAAAGCCTACGATTATGGAGGAGAATGTGAACCCCAAGCTTCTATGTCTATTGGTTGAGAGATTTTGCGTGCCCAGCGGGCACCAGTGAGCACCACGCGGTGTCCGAGCCGTGCATCCGGACTGTCCATTTCGGTTTTGGACGGCTCGGATTTGGAGAGAGAAAGAAGAGAGAGTGTGTGAAGGGGGTGAGACCGTGAGAGAAGAGAGATGATTTCAATCTGAACTGTCCAACATACTTTTGAAAGGCCAAAATGCGCTGCTCGGATACAACCAAGTGGTACCCACCCCGACACCCAAAAATTTCTCCTATTGGTGCATATGCTAAGAAATGCTGTGGGTACTGAGTACCGAACCTTCTATGGGGTCCACTTTGGATAGCATACAAATCATCTAAGACGTTTATATGGACAGAGATTTGTGAGGACTCAATTGTTAGGAGAGGAAAGGTTGAGGTACTATTGGTTTTCTCTCTTTTCCTTTTTTTTTTTCCTCGGTACTGTTGGTTTTCTCAAAGGCTCATTTTTGGTGCTTCAAATTATATATTAAGGTTGAGAAACCATGTTTGGTGAGATAATTTGCTCATGTCCCCTTTTCGTGGGGACCAAGGTTTAAGTCTCACGAGGGACAGTATTTGGGGTTTCAGGACTATGAATAACTTCTAAGCCTCCTCGTTGACTAACTTCCCACCAATCCCTACTATAACTACAAAATATGGCAAAAAAAATTTATATATTGAGTTCAACGACACTTTTTCTTTTTTAAGCCAATGAACTATTTTAAATATTAAAGATTTCTTTTAGTTTTTGTATAAAAAAAAAATCAACTTTTTTTAATCCACCTCGATCAGAGTAATTAGACAAATAAAAAATATTGAGAAATACACTAATAGTCTAAAAAAAATCTGTCTATCTTGATTCTTGAGTGTTTATTAAGTGAACTTTTTTCTTTAGCTTTTAGTCCTAATTTATTATCTTTAAAATTAGGACATGGTGCGTGCTCTTTCTATGGCCACTTTAATGATTAGTGTTTTTCATTTTAAGGTCCTTGTGTGTTGATAATTCAGTCAAATTTAGACATATTTTTCTTCACAATAACAGAGACGATATTCTTTTAATCCATGCTTCTTGTCGATATTCTTTCAATCCACCTTTTTTTTGGCTAAAATTTTAGACCCAAAAGGTCACTAATGACGAATTAGAAAAGCATATATGGCACCTGCGAAGCGATACTAATTTGTTCTGAATTTTGTTGGACTTATTTTCAAGTGTTAGTTAATGGTGTACTGAGTCGTCCTCTCTCTCATGTTGAGAGGTATTATGTTCATGAACTAAGTCGGAACGAGATTAAGTTGAGTGAAGTGTTATGGTTGGTGTTGTGCATTCTAGCTAGTTCTTGTGTTCTACACCGCACTCAAGAATCTTTGAAGTCTCCACCAAAAATTCTCAATGCTGAATTAAAATTCGAATAGTCTAAAATTAGGGTATTCTCTCTATACAAGGACAAAGTGTAGAACCTTTTAGATATTTATTGTTATCAAACAAAAAAATTACCTTTTAGATATTTATTGTTATCAAACAAAAAAATTCAGAACCCCTGTATCCGTCCGTGATTTTCTTCCTCATAAAGTATCAAGAAAAAGTCTAAGAACGCAACAACATGTACAACATGCTAATGTGGCGTTGTCTCGTTGATAGTTGAAAATTAGCAACTCATACATATTGCCAAACGAAACGCTTTCGTATAAACATTTTGTGTGGAATGTTGCGCATATTGTTATGTTTCTAGGCTTTCTCGAAGTATCAAACATCGGATTGTGCATACAAAAGCCTACAAGTAGAAATGCATCCCCAAGTTCCAAGAAGCCCAAGTTTTCAGTCTTTCGGCCCCATGGTAAGATGGGTCTGCAGT
This sequence comes from Rhododendron simsii, assembly GCA_014282245.1. Classification (NCBI taxonomy): domain Eukaryota; kingdom Viridiplantae; phylum Streptophyta; class Magnoliopsida; order Ericales; family Ericaceae; genus Rhododendron; species Rhododendron simsii. The sequence goes on along the minus strand of CM024965.1, from coordinate 21,086,894 downwards.
ATAGAGAATGACGACTAGCCCTGTTCCCTCACACCATTGGGCCTGAACCCACACACACACACGGCCTGATGTCAAAGTAGCCTACTCTAAAATATTCACAAATGTAGGAGTACAAATTAGTGCTCTTGAAAGCACCAGTTGCCATCTTCTGGTCCTCCCTTTTGGTAGATCAGGGTTCAAGTCCCGTCGTGGACGTTTGGGATTTCAGGACTATGGATAGCCTCTGAAATCCCTATAGACTAATCCACTAACTTTCCCACTAACACACACCACACTGATGTATACAATTTCGGGGGGGGGGGAACCAATTTTCATGTATTTTCTTTATGACCAAAATAGAGGTGCGGGCATGGTACCTGATCACCTCTGTCAGAAAGTGTTGTCCAGTTATACGACACCATTATTTGCAAGGGACCCACCACACCTACGTCAAGACCGAAGCTAAAGCTCCACCTCCAGTTTTTTATGGACACTATTTTTGAATGCAGCATTTTTCTGTCCGCATATCACTTAAATGTCAATGCGATTTTACATTGGCAAGTTATTTCAGTTAGAGCAAAGTAGGAGTTCAGCTTATTCGGGTCACGTGAAAACTCATCAAACAGTCAGCAATACTTAGTATTGGTTAGCCTGCTTGATTTTATAGCTACTATGCATACATCCTTCTACTGTGTATATGGAAAACAATTTCTTCCTCATCATCTTCTTTATATAGGAACGTCGCAGCGTACACGCCTAGTACTTCCCAGTACTGGGCTTGTGAAGTAGCATATCTCTATGTTAACAAGCGAGCAGAGCGGATTCGAGCCTTGGAGGCAAATTACGGTTAATCGTGCTCGTGGAGTTAGGTTTGATTTGGATGTAAGGGTATATGTGATAGGGGAAGAATATATTGCGCAACAAAAGTCTCTCTGGAAAGAGCGGTTCACAAAAGATAGAGTAGTATTTCTGAAAAAGAGTTTCGAACATCGCTACTAGCTAGTGTACTAGCCACGAAAGGCTTATATAAGATCAGATTCAAAGGTGAATAAAGAAAATATCCTTTTTTGAGATTTAGGAGAAAGCATTGCTATTCGCAAGGAAGATTTACAGGAAACCATGCAACGAAAAACGCGTTTGGACCAATTCTGGATTCCACAAAAATTTAAAAACGTATCAATAAATTTTTTAATATTATTTTATGGAGCACTATAAAAAATCAACTTCAATAGGCATCAGTAAGTATTACTTTTCAGAGGAACTTTAGGAAACTATCAGAGCAAGCACCAAGTTAGGCATTAAGTACGATGACTCTGGTGTATTGAGAATGAAAAAGATGATTGAACAAGAAGCTAAGGATCTGGAAAGCATACTGAGGGACAATCCTTTCGCTCCTCTCCAAAGGAAAAAGCTCCAAAGGAATGAGTCTCGGGGTTCGGCATAGGTCCTCTTTAGCATTGTAATGGGTTTGGGGTCTAGGAGGTGGTGTTGGGGTGTTTCTGATATTTTGGTGATCGAGCTAGCTGTGTGTGTATGCTCGTGATTGATGTCGGTAGTGGTGTCATGGGACTACTATGCTTTTGTGGTGGTGGTGATTAGGGTTGTTTGGATTAGGATTTGGCTTTGATTTTTGGGTTGGGCTTATTATTTCAATTATGGGCATTTTGAGTCCCTTAAGTGTTTCGGTTTGGACCTCGGTCCTCTGTTTTCCAACCTTGGTTGGAATCCTCTCCCCTCCCCCAACTTGATGTACCCTTTGTCAAGTTTTCTTAATTAAATTTTTTGCCTATCAAAAAAAAAAGTATTACTTTTGGATTCATAGGAGCGAACTGAGCAGTTTCGCCCTACGAATCCAAAAATACTAATACTTAACCATAATAATACTTACGGATGTCCGTTGGAGCTGATTTTTTATAGGACTCCATAAAATAATATTCAAAAATTTATAGATATTTTTTCTAGAGTTTTGTGGAACCCAGAATAGACCCAAACGCGTTTTTCCTTGAGTGATTCCTTTCAAATCTTTCTTGTGATTAGAATTTCCGTTTAGGAAACAACTTGTTGGAGAAGAGAAAATGAGCAGTGTTGTGTTGAGTCATGATCGATTAGGTCGTTTACTTTACTTACATCATCACAATGATGCCAAGATGCTTCTTCCTTTTCCCCCGTTCCAAATGCTTGTTTTTACAAGCAAGCAATTTAAAAAGGATGCTTGTTCTTTTACCTCACTTATAACAAAACCGTGAAAAAAATTCACCAGATTATCTGCCATAGTATTTAAAAGATTTGTTTTAGATTCTGACAGATTAAAATCTGTGTATACAAGTCTATTTGTCATAGTATTTGTATTTACATTCGGAAAATTGGTGTAAAGTCCAAAGATAGGAGTCCATTGCGCCATTAGCCCAGGCTATGTTTTAATAAGGTTTCGGGTCCATTGAGTTAGAAGTTTTATTGGTTAAAGTCCTTGTATGGACAAAATTACCTTGGTGCTTCCTTTCTCTCCAGGAGAACTCTCTCTCTCTCTCTCTCCTCACTTTATCAGTGGTTCCCAATTCCTTTGCCGACTTCAACTGATGTCACAAAAAATCTTCTGAAAATTCAGTTCCGGCAAACGACCGCCAACGATCGCAAAAACCTCAGCTCCGGCGGACACTATAACAAAAAATGCTCCGGCTAAGGCTGGTTCGTTTCCCAATCCCTCCGCCACCGGCACCGTCCACTCTGGGAGGATAACGGTGGTAGGTGGTCTCCACCTCCGCTGCCTCAAAAATTGTTATCCGTATGGCGTTGGTAGTTGATGGGCCCATTGGAGAGAGGTTGAGAGAGAGAGAGAAGCAGTCATCGTAGTGCTGGCGGAGAGGGGCCGGAATTGATGATATAGAGGGGTCTGAGTTGGGTAGGATTCCTGTTTGCGTTTTTCTCTCTTTCATTTGTTTTGCTAGCAAGTGGCACAAAACTTCTTTATTTTTACTTTGAACCTTTTTTTTTTGTTCTTCGTCTGCTATTATAAATTTGAGAGGATGTAAATGGAAAAAGAGGAAATGATAGTATAATGTTGGGGATGGGAGATGTTGGCTCCTTTTATTACTGGAGTATGTAAATATTGGAAAATGAAAATATCACGAAATGATATTTGTCCTGGAAAAAAAAATTGAAAAGATAAGCTTATGTGTTATCAAAAAAATTATTATTTTTTGAATAAAGACAAAAATAAATGTGTCGAATTATTTTTGTGGTATTTCATAGAGGGCCTCACTCACTCATCGATACAAAATCCGTACCCATATCATTTTTCTTACAAATATAGCCGATAACCTTATCTATTGATATTTTTGAAAAAAGAGAATACAAATTTGGACAGATAACCATACTTATTGACTTTATTGCGATTATACAGAGCACATACTTTGCAAATCAAATAACCTTAGCTCTTAGCCTTTTTGGAATAATTCAAAAAGTATAGACAAATAATCACATCTATTTGTTTTACTGCATAGATTGCATATTTCATGAAGATAACATTATCTGTTGGTCAAGTATGGGAGGAAGAGTTTTTACACATTTGGCAATAATAGCATATACATAGGAATGACTATCATTAATAACATTTACCATCTGTTTTACCTAGCTCAAAGTGTGAGATGAGTGTAAATCTATTTTTCCTATCAACCAAAAAATGTACCTCCTTACAACAACACAAAATTGGATAAACTTGGATATATAACTATATTTGTTAATCTTTTTGCAATTATACATAACACATTTGTTCTGAGATGACCTTATCTATTAGTCTTTTTTGATTAACACAAAGTATAAATTTGGGCAGATAATTACAGCTGTTCATTTTATTAAGATTATACTGAGGACATATCAGAGATAACCTAACCTTTGGTCTTTTAAGATAATACTCCATCCGTCCTACATTAAATGTTCGCTACAGGAATTCGTGCATTTTCAAACTCCAAAAAAATATTTTTTCATATATCATTTATTTTATTTTATTTTATTTTATATACAAAATTAAAGTATTCAATGAGTACTTTAATTTGGTGTAAAAAAATAATATTTGGAAATATATTTTTAGGAGTTTAAAAATGCATGAATTTCTGTAGGGGACATTTAATGTGGGACAGGGAGAGTACAAACTACAAAGTATGAATTTGTTGGTTTTATTGCAATTATAAAGAGCACATATCTCACACAATTTACCTTATTATATGTTGGTCTTTTGGGATAATAATCAATCTTTTAATTTTATAGAGTTGGGCAAATAATCAATCTTTTGATTTTATTGCGATTATACAGGACACGTATGTCACGAAGATAACCTTATTTGCTGATCTTTTTAGAATAAGTATGTCTCGAAGATATCCTTATTTGCTGATCTTTTTAGAATGGAATATAGAGTATAGATTCGGAGAGATAACCACATCTATTAGTCTTATTGCCATTATAAAGAGCACAAATTTTACATAGATAACCTTATTTGTTGGTCTTTTAGGCATAATACAGAATATAGATTTGGAAAGATATGGTTATCAGTTCAAATTTATACTGTATATTGTTTAAAAAAAGATCAACAAATATGATTATCTTTGCGAATTATGTACTCTATATAATTACAAACAAAATCAATTGATATGGTTATCTATCAAAATCTATACTCTTTATTACCTCCAAAAGACTGACAAATAATGTTATCTGTCTAAATTCAGACTATCAATTTTTTCCAAAAAGGCCAATAGATAATGTTATCTCTGCAAATTCTGTACTATGTATAATCGTAATAAAATCAACAGATTTAGTTATCTATCCAAATCTATACTCTTTACTATCCCAAAAGACTAACAAATAAGGTTATTTGTCCAAACCCACCCATGTGTTTCATTTTTTTTACAGTTGCATAAAAGAAAAAAAAATGTTATGCTTACTAGAAATGTCACATGTATACAAGAAAAATTACTGAGGTGAAAAACAATAAGAAACATGGCAACCAAAAGATATCATGGTAGTTCTTTTTTTAGGTGAAAAACTAAATTGCATTAATTAAAAAAATAATAGTAAATTGTCTAATTATATGGCAAAAGGGATGTGGTGATTGTACTATAGTAATTCCTATAAAGTTACTATTGTAGTTTCTTCCCAAGAGAAATTTGTCTTCTTTCCACTATCCCCCACCCACCCTTATTCTTTGTATTATTTCGCGGAAGACATCACAGTCAATAGCATGGGCTTATTTTAGTTTTGAGCGTGTTTTATGAGTTAAGGATATTTTTGGAATGTGTGCCAATATAAGGACTGGAACCACTATGAAAAGTTTAGGTGGACTAATTGTACGTTGAACCTTGTAGTGTGTCCTTATCAACAAGGCTCCCATTTACATTTAGCTCGAAAAGAACTTTTAAAGAAGAGAGAATACGAACAAGAAAAACAAAACAAATGAAACTACTTCAAAATTAATTTTGAGAGACATCATTATTAATTTATATTTTTTTAATTTCCAATTATCATAAATTTAGAAGAATAAATATAAAGCTCTGGCAAACACCCCAAATTAAATTCCATTGAGTACTCTAAATCAAGGAGGACTGATCCTGATACTCGAAGGTACATTGGTATAATAGTACCCATCAACCAATCAATTCAAAGTCAATAATAAAAGATGATAAAAGCAGATACCAAAGCAAAGAAAATTTTCAGGTCTTAAAAAAAAGTTATTTTTCATGATTAAAGCTTTCACCCTAAGCTTCTCCTTAGTCCTCATACCTTGGTGGAAATTAGTACTGCAATAAATACACTACTCACATTCGAATCATGAATTCAAAGTTTACGGTTTGAACCCTTAGAATTCTATGAATGCTCATAACATCGATCAACCTCAATTTTTTTAAATTTTTTTTATGAACAGCAAAGCAAAAAATTTTATTGATAAGAAAAAAAGGTTTACAAAGCAATGCTCAAGTTGATAAGAAACCACCAGAACACCCAATGAGTCAAGCCCAAATCACCAAAGGGGTCTAAATGGGTAAAAATATAACAGTGAAGCCCACAAAAAACCCAAATCTCAAATACAAAAATAAAGTCCAAAACACAGAAACCCAAACCCAAAAACTAAAAGGCATAACTTATAGACAACATAGGTCTTGCCGAAGACCAACTCATAGATTTCATGGGCCAACCTAAACAACAACCATACCCATCACCAACCGCGGCCACCAGGAGCGAGACGGGCTGCTACCACAAACTCAGTTTCATAACATGTGGGTGTCACAATTTTCTCTCTTAATTTTTCAAATTTTTATTCGAGTGTCACAAACTTTTATGCAAAGTCATGAATTTAAAGTGATTTAAGGGATGACCCCGTAAATACCCAAAAACGAAATAACTCTTGGTTCTTGGTAGCTAGGTAATCATATATCATTATGGAGTAATACATTTCCTAAAGATATCACACAGTACAGCATGTAATTTAATTAGAATGGTTTTGGGACCCAAGGTTCGTTGCGGTTCACGTAAATTTGCCCGGATACTAGCAATATTTTTTTAAAAAGAAGTTTAGAATAGTGTTCAGCGTACCACATCTAAGCATATGAAACCAACTTTAATTTCAACTTCAAGACAGATAGAATAAACTGAAAGTTGATTCCCAGCAGTGCGATTGCCTATCTCTCCGATTTTGTTGACAAATACGTCGACGATATATACTCTGATTATATTTCGCAAAATACCCTACAGTATATATCACCAACAATGAATTGGAGGACATTATGGGAAAAACCGCGCGAGCGGCTTCAGTATATTTTAGTCGTTCTTCTCACAAACTGCGAAAGAATTTGTTATATATATACCATGATTTTGTGAACAAGTATGAGTACAACATACAGCATTAATAACCACACCTATGTTATCTTCAATCAGTGGAGGTCGCGTGACAGGATTGGAGACAGACCCGACATGGCAACATTTGCCAATATATTTATATTGGTGTCCAGACTCATTCGATTTACGCAGTACCATGTGTATATATATATATATATATATATATATAGGACGGTATGGGGTATTATTGTGTCCAGAATTGTGTTGTAAAGATGTTCTGGGATTCATAATTAAGATTGCGATTGTTAAAACGCAGACACCTTTAAATCTCCGGATATAACTGTGTCCAGACTCGTTCGATTTATGCGGTATAAGATTTTATTGCGTCCGAAATTGTGTTTTAAAGATTGGTACTTAAACTTTTGCCACTTACAAACAACATTAGATTTCTGCAAGCTATTTATAAGGTAGGAAATTTTCGCATTGGTAATATATTATGAAAACACTCATCAAAATTTGTTCGAAAAATTAAAAGAGAATATAGAAAGACCATGAGAATATAGAAAGACCATTCACGTACTCTCTCTCTCTCTCTCTCTCTCTCTCTCTCTCTCTCTCTCTCTCTCTCTCTCTCTTCATAAGAAATTTCAAGTTGTTTAGTATAATTCTACTTAGTTAAAATATCCAGCATTTAAATAAAAAATATATGAAACCCTAAAAGCAGGAAAAGTGGGCCGCCCTATGATTTCCACTACAACATTCCAAACAAAAAAATTCAAAAAAGACAACATTCCAATCAAATGAGCTCCACACAACAAACACGCTTTTGCTGTTAAAAGAATTCAATACTAAAATCTCTTTTTTTCTTCTATCCTTTTCCCCATTTCTTTCTTTCACATGATGAAAAAAAAGAGTTGGTGCTAATCACGTACCCTACAATAATACATACAGAAACAGGAACAAAAATCCCTTGTTTTATGGCCTTCCTTCTGCTAAATTTAGCTCGACCAACAAACGATAAACTACGAGCTAATCTGGAATAACTTCTGCTAAATTTAGCACTTGTTCCCGTTCCTATCCCACTTCAACGGAACTAATTGAAACTAACAAAGTTGACCTTCGCCGAACAAAAAAAAAAAACTGCCCTAATCCCTCCATTACCATTTTTTGTTTTCTGTTTTTGAAAAACATCCATCTTCTCTCAAGAAAAAAAGGTGTACTTCCGTGGCTAATTTTTCAAACTTTTTTTACGCCGATTAAAATGGCTCAATTATATCTTCTAGTCGATACCCAAAAATTCAAGAACCGTTCACGGAAATATACCTTTTTAGTACACGAAAAAAAATGCTTTTTTTTTTTCAAATGGAGAAAACAAAATGGAACTGAGGGAGTAAGATACTGACTAATTATTTGATATAGTCCTACATCCAGTTGGCTTGAGGGGTCACTTCTTTTTCTCCTTTTTCTTGCTTTTGCTCGAGCTTTCTTCAATACAGCATTGTGGCTCCCAAGCTTTCCTCTTCCGCTTATTCTTCTTTTTCTTTTTGCAATTTTTCTTTTTTATACAGTTGGATGTTTTTTTCTTCTTCTCTAATTCTCTGCTCTACCTGTATGTCCCTCCAAATGTTGGTGTCCAAAAATCAACCGGGGTCTCATTCGCAACCGGAAAAGTACTTGATATCGGCACCAGACAAAGTCCGCGGCTTCTCAAGTCTTGTTTTGTCCCTTCAGTGTTCTTCAGTTTATCAAACATCTGAAAAAATTAAAAAAACAATGAATATTGTTATTATTTGTAATAATAAGTACATAACACAACTAAATACTCAAAATCGTTGCCCTCGGCTTTGAAATCACAAGCTCAATGTTAGTAAATCGAGTTTTAACCACTGAACCAATGTCCTTTTCACAAAAACACTAAACAAAGAAAATTTTGAAAAATGAAAACACCCAAAATGTAACATTTATATTCTGTTGTATGGAAATGACAATCACACATCCTTCTAGTGGCAGTAACAAGTAGGATAATGGTACCTGTTTTTCTTTTGCTAAACAAAAAGAATTTATTAATCTTTATAAAAGATTACAAAGATTAAAAAGATCAATGACACACCGGCACTAAATCACCCAAGACCTAAAAAAGGACAAGATGCCAACTGAACACTGAAAAATGATACCTGTGGTTGGTGGTGCACAGGAACTCCATTTTGCATGTATGGGGTACTTAAAACCTGAAACAGGTAAAGCACATACGAAATTAAACTCCTTAATGATTTTAGTAATTTTCGCTCTATTATGTATGAATTATTAACAGAGTTTGGTTTAGCGTATAATGTAATATATGATGATTAATTCTTCCGGCCACGAAGAAGAAAATATAACTAAAACTTACATTCACTTGATCATGGAGGAATTTGACATACTCAATAGCTTCTTGGAGAACTGATGCGGTATCCGTCTGAAATGATAATATGCTTGAGATTAATTAACCCAAAAAAGCTTCAAGTGATAGTATATCACAAAGGAAAAAGTTTTTATTTTTCTAGGGAAAAAAAAGTGGAGAGGGAAAATTCCAAATTCCTACCTTCCCAAAAGGAGAAACCAGTTGTTGGAGAGCAGTTATTCGGTCCCCTAGCTTCTCTTTTCGGACCTGATAAAAGTTCACAAGTTCTCAAAACCAAAAGAATGTTTGCAACAAAAAAAAAAACTACTTCCAAAAAAAAAAGAAAAAGAAAGCTCAAGTAATGAATATATATGGTACCTTGAAAGTGGGTAATGGCGATGGTGTTTCAATTCGCGGTCTTTTGAATACAGGTCCACCACTACTTTTTTTATTACAAGAGTCTTGAACCACTTCAATATTATTAGCCTAAATTTCAAACACGCAAATAAAAAAAAGAAATTGATAGATAAGTTCCAAAACCCTAGCCATATATGTAACCATTTATATATATGAACATGAAATTTTTATGCTTTAAATCACGACGATATTTACCTTCGCAATGAGGTTAGGGCGAATGGATTTCTCCTCAAACGTTGATGCAAGAAACTGTGTTTGAACTGATGAAGGAAGAAAGCCAGCAGCGCGGGTATCTTTTACAGATGCATTGGAGGTATTCCAGAAAGGCGCGGTGGTTGTTAAATTCAATGGATTGCTAACGGCGGGTTGTTTTGTGAACGAACCTTTAAGCACTAAAGGAGAGAATTTTTCCGAAGGAGGAAATTCGTCTGAATATTTCGTGGACCGGTGGTTGTCGAATAGAGATTGTTGTGGTTGAGGATTGGTGGTATCAAATAGGGTTTGCAGCAATATTGAAGGGATTAAACCATGTGAAGATTGACGGTGATCTAGTACTGAAAAATCTTGATTTGTTTGGTTGAAGCCATTTGTAGTAGTATTACCAGTACTCCACTCCTTTTGGATTTTAGATGGACAATTCGACCCGGTTTCTTGCCCGAAATCCAGCCTTGGATTCATGTCTTCTTGTATCATTCGAGAATTGTAATCACTTTCCCTTCTTCCGCTGCCGAAAACGGAAAATCAAAAATAAAAATAAAGATAAGAACAAATTTCTAATTTGATTGATCAAATTGACTACACTACTTTTCATATGATTACAAAATGAAAACAAGTCTTGAGCAGGAAAATTCCACTTTCATCATTTGGTAGTGGAAGCTATCAAGGTTTTTTTTTTTTTTTTTTTATAATTCTAATAATTTCAAAGACATAATTGTGGTGGATAAAATATGAGGGGCACTTGAGTCATGATCGCACAAATGGACTTACAATAGAGTATGGTTCCAATCAGTTGTTGTAGGTGAAGTTGGTGATGAAATACCATTAATACCCATCATTTCCAAGGTGGAGGAATCCATCCAAACGCCGCCACCGGAATCCGGTTGCTGGTCGGAAACCACCGAGCCGCCGGAGTCATCGCTAGACCTAGCGTTACTCATCTCCACCAGCTGGTCGTGACTACTCGGCCAGTACCCAAGTGGGCTTTTCGGTAAATTCCACCACGTTGAGTTGCAAACCCCAGCTTGAAAGTCTTCTGCCATGCTCTCTCTCTCTCTCTCTCTCTCTCTCTCTCTCTCTCTCTCTTTGTAGTGCCAGTTGAGATGTGTCTGTGTGTGAAAGTAGAATTGCATAATTTTGGGTTTGTGTTGTATGTATATATATAGACGGTTAGGATTGTACGGACGGTGGTAATTACCGGAATCTGGTTGACATTTTTCTGGCGAATGATGATTCGACAAAACCATTTGGCATGTTTGATTTAACGTCAAAGGTAAACAATTAAATAAGGGAATAAGCTTTATTAAACAATAAACAAATTAACGTGAAAAAGATAAGGTATTTTGAATCGAATTCTACTTTTCTTTTTATTATATATACACTACTCTCGTCCAAAATAGATGACAACCTTACTTTTTTGGCATTCTGAAAAACTGTCTATTTATAATGTTTTTTTAAGTACAGTCTTAATCTTGTTTCCTCAATTTTATCAGAAAAAAGTTTCAAAATCGTAAAAGTTATTGTAAATTGTAAAACATAGATAAAGTTTTTAGAGACACGAATGTCGAACTTATTACTTTTTTTGGGATAGAAAGAGTATTGTACGTTTTTATTTCTCATTGCTCTCAATATAATAATATATGAATGTAAATAATTTTCACATTTTTTTTTAATAAATGCACTCCACTTCTTGTCTTTTACTGAAAAAGAATACATAAAAATTTCACCAAAGGACCAAAAATGGAGTGCGTTTATAAAAAAAAATAAGTGAAAATCACTACTTTAGAAGTAATTTGTTTATGAGTCCGACTATAGGTACCGATAGGGGAGGGTACCGACAATGTACCGATAGCGTGTGGGGCACACTTTTGGGTCCCACGAATAATCCAATCCATTCATTAAATTTAAAATAATTTTTTGAGTAATCTTGCAAAAAATCAGCTTAATTGAATATGTATAAAAGGGTTTATCCATTATTTCAACTCAACATTCAGAGTTCAAAATTACTCGAAAAATTATTTTAAAATTAATCAACAGTTCGAATTATCCGTGTGGAATCCAAATGTAAGCCGCACACCGCGCGCCACACGCCGTTGGTACATTGTCGGTATCCTTAGTATTTTCGTTTTTTTTTTTTTTTTAAATGAGTAATTTTTTAGAGGGTGGAAAATGTTGTTCCTTGACTACAAAGGGATTAGGGATCTGATATGGTATCATTAAGGCGTTTGATAGAGCTGCACGTCACCGTATAGAATAATATGCCTTTTCGGCTTTTTATAAATTCAACGGCTCAACTTTTTTCAGAATTTCCGGACCATAGGACACTTCACTTTCACGGTTCAGTTTGTTTGTGGGCCTATACTTTCCATGGCAATGTAGGTGGAGGTGGTGAGTGATCTTGGCACTCCTAATATTGTTAATCGTACTTATAAAGTTAACAATTTGAGAAGTGCGAAAATTAATTCTATATTGATTAATTTTTGAATTTTCAAGGAGAGTGCGGTTAACAATTTGGAAAGTGCAAAAATCACTCCCCTAATATTTACTTCTTCCACTCTCTATTTATCAATTTTTAGATTTAACCTTAAATTTCATTAAAAAAAAAAAAAAAGAGTTAACCTTGAATCAATCCGCTATGTCGATTCAAATTTGGAACTCTTTCTCAATAACCTATTTTGAGTACCTGACTTTTTATGCTGCCATTTAATTACGTGGTTAAATAAAATAAAAAAAAAACTTTGCATGTGTGCTTCATATTCAACCACTGTTCATGTTAATTTTGAGGCTGTTGAAATATATAAACACCTGATTTGTGTGCCGAGCGCATATATATATATATATATATATATATATATATATATATACACACACACGTGGTTAAATAAAATTAAAAAAAAAACTTTGCAAGTGTGCATATACCAGTGTGATATGTGAGGCTGTTATATATATATGCCGAGCGCATATATATATATATATATATATTAAACACCTATCCCGAGTGTGATATGTGATTTAATTAGTATCACCAAAACTCATCATAGTTATATATATATTGGTAACTGAGGAACAACCCTGCAGCCGAATCACTATTGGATCCGATTGAGAAATCTAAACCTCGGAGGAGACTAGAACAGCAACCTAGCGCCATAGTTATATTTTGTTTAACAAAATTCTCAAGTTAGACAAATTAAGTAGACAAATTCGAGAGGGTAGTAAGAAAATTATCAGAAATAGCATTAAGTTCGTATATGGGTGTTTGTGGTAGCTGTGAAAATAGATACAAATTTTAGATTGTAATAGAAGCTGATAAAAATAATTACTATATAGCTGTGAGATTAGGATTAAGAACTGTAGCAAAAGTTAGTAGTTTTTACCAGCGAAAAGGTAAAAACATCGATTAGTACGTAGATGATCAAATTAAACCGAAAGGTCAACTGGACAAATGCACTTTAATTATATGACAAATTTGATTTGATATAATGCTTATCGATACTCGCATATGTTATTATGTAATAACACCCCATGTTTGTACACATTGTTAGGTTACAAGAAGCATGCTTTATTTGTAATGGACTATATACCAATTACCCAATAAATTAAAATGAGGGGCAACATCCACCCTTTGTGGTTTTGGTCATGTGCGGATATACGTTTTATAGTTCAAAAGTGTGCATATAACTCCTTGTGGTTTTGAAAATATACGGATGGACCTTCTGCCGTCATGTTTTCTATTCATATTAACTAACACAACATTAAAAAACCGATATGCTCTCATCCGGCCTCTTCCTTGATTTTTCTTCTTCCTTAACTCTAACTAATCCATCCTCTATACCAAAAATTGGATTTGAACCATTGATAGTATTGAGTTTGATGAGTACTACTTCCGTGCCAAAATTCAAGTCGATCAAAACATAAAATGCTCATAGTCGAATCAAATTTATTATGAAATTAAAATTTCAAATCTGAATTTACCAAGAATTAGATCGTCTGGGTTATTGATAACTAATCGAGATGATTTTTTACAGGGATGCTCTATCCTTTATTTAATATATTATGAATAGGTCAGATTAGTTTCTAGAAATGTGTGAGATATACCTCTTACATGACGGCATTGGATCTATCTACACATTTTCAAAATCACAGAGGGTTATATATTTGCACACTTTTAAACCATAGGGGTGTATCCGCACATGACTCAAACCACACTTCGCTTTTAGAAGTCGGTCGCTACCGTCTAAGTTGAATTTTTTGTTACGAGTGTTTACAGAATGAGCCTACAAGATGAATATTTGCAAAATCAAAACTAGACTCGCGGTGGGTAACAAGTCCAAATGTTTAGTCCACTCAATGTCTCCGACCCAATTTATGTGCAACTCTTGTCAAAACTCAATCATACTGAATTAAGTCCGATAAATGCGCAACGTATTCAACTAATTTGTGTCGTCAGCCTTGTAACACGAAAATCTCTACTTATGTAACACTCCAACCGCGTAAAACAGTCGTAAATTTGGATTTAATTAGAGTAGGTGAAGTCTAAAGTCCGATTCCTCCTCAAGTGCATACGCTGCGTTAATTCAATGCGAAAGACCGTTTTCAACTCATGACCAGAAATACCATCAAGGACTTGCTAAAATACTAATAATTAAGCTTTTACATTATTCCATTGACTTGAGGAGGCGATCGATTGAGACTTCAAAGGCAAGTTTAATTAGGTTGTTAATTTCCATGGCAAAAAATTTCTTTGAAAATGCAGAGGATCGAAAAGGACTGCTGCATGTATGGACCTATATATATTTGTGTACTTTGATTTCTGCACACTCCAGCCTTCACCTTTGGCTACTCTCTCAATCATTGTTGCCGAAATAACTAGTACTCATCACAACGTTTTCTGTTGCACAAAATTAAAGAAGATTTTGATTTCTATCAAAGAGGTGGAATGTTTAAATAAAGCAGTCTATGCGTGCATTTTACGGTAAGAAAGTTAAAGATAAGCAAAAGATTGGCCGAGTTTTGAAAGAATTATGGTGGCAAATTTTAAGTTTTCAAGTATGAATCTTAAAATTTTAAAAAGGCTAAATAAGGGAATGGGAATATCAATTTTAACATGAAGTTATATTCGCGCTCCCTTTTTCGATGCAGGAGCTCTACTTTTAACATGAAGTTATTAGTAAATTTTATGAACAAAGTGGAGCACTGCATCAAATAAGGGAATGGGAATATCAATTTTCTAAATTTTACTGAAAAGTTTAAATTACACGATGAGATTATGAAAAGTAGCACAACGCAAGTTCCCATTAAAAAGGAATCATCAACAATTAAAACCAACGCTACAAATACACCTTTGAAACACAATCCGAACACAAATGTGTTTAGAACTATTAAATGTGTATGAATTCATATCTGATAGTTCTAAATACATTGTGTTTGGATTGTATTTTAAAGACGTGTTCGTAAACAAATTTTTTTTTTTTTGGAGCAAATAAAAATGCAAGAAATCCGAGCGGAACACTCACATTCTTGGTCCAGTGACCATTGCCCTGTCCTCCATTCTTTCCTCTGCGATTTCATTGTTTATATTTAAAGCAACTTATCATGGACTACTATTGGTGAAGGTTCGAGTCTTGTCGGAGGAGTTCGGGATTCAGACCTATGAACAGCTACTGGCTCCTTTATGTACTAACTAATTAACTAATTTCGCCACTGGCCCTCCACTGATGTATATATTATCAATAAGTTTACAACCACAAACACTTACACACACTTACAATAGGGGTGGGCCCCATGCACACTACACATCTCCAGTGTGTGTGAAATTTATCCCTATTATGAGTGTTTCTGTGTAAGTATTTATGTATAGTTGTAGCGTTGTTGATACATTACTGGCTCCAAAAAAAAAAATAGTAATGCAATAAAATCAAATTTTAACTAAAATTTATGGAAAACCGCCAATTAGCTGAGAGTCGTGAGGCGGCTAATTTGCGGCTAATAGTCGACTGAGGTCATGAGTATGACTCCCTTGTAGTGGGGCTGAAAAACTTGAAACCTAATGAGTCAAAGTGGGCTCTACACGGCACGCGTGTAGGACAAGACACATGGACTCTCTCTCTCTCCTCTTCCAGATCCCTCTCTCCCTCCAGATCCATGACAATGACGTCTTAAGTCCCCACGGTTAGTGGGTTCGCATTCCACACAATTCCTCAATTAATTAGCGTTTGATTTTTGACTCTTTGAAGTCAAGAAGCAAGAAAGTAATTTTATGTGAATCCCTTACTCTTAATGTGAATAGCATGTTTTGACCGAAAGTTAATTAGTTGAGATATACGCAAGTTATCCGGACATGCCGGTCTCTAGGGCAGGGCAACGCATCTCTAGACTCTCGATAGATACTCCTCTGTTCCGAAGGTTTTTAGTTCTATCAGGAAACGTTTGAGTAATTTTCGAGTTAAGAATCAAAATTTTATCCGCGGAGAGCTTCCGAGAATTGCGTACGAGATTGCTTTATATTTTGTTCAAAAAAAACTACTATACAACTATAATAATGAAGTAAAATTTTAGGACGAAAGCAATGGAAAATACTAGAAAGAGAGATTAGGCTCTTCCACTAATTAGGAAACCATATAGTCGCTATCTATTGATGCAAAAGGGAATTAGGTCACAGCCATCCACTCCTTGGATTTTCTTCTTGTCTCCTTGTGCTTGAGAATGTTCCTTTTTTTCAAATAATTAACCCCACCTGGCATGGCCCTTTCATTTGATGTTCATGATCTGGCTTTCTCTGCAGTTAGCTGCGAAGAAGAATGTGCGGTACAATTTGAATCGTTCATATTGATAATTAATGATTAAAATTTGTTGAATATTTTATCGGTAAAAAATTGAAAACAAATATGAATCATTAAAAATACTATTCGTCGGTTGCAATCACTTAAACCACACTATTACAGTCCAAACCTGGACTGAACTGCGGAGAAGCCAAATTCTGTGTTCATCTCTGATGACCTCTCAACACAAACCAAGAGTTGTTCAAAAATGAGTAGTATTAATGAGATTTTAGAGAAGATAATTATAGTATAACCCTCCCGTTGAGACAATCACCTGCACGTCTACTCATAGAGCCCCTCCTTGTCTCTAGCCCCACTTCCATTTCCATAATCTGAGTTTGGACACAATAATTGAAAATCTAGACAACTTTACTATATTATTTTATTGACAACTTATTTCTCATCTTAAAATGGGTAACAATTCTACAATCACGGATTAACAGTGTGAAATTCATATATATTCGACGGTTTCTGATATGCTCATATCCAAATTTGTGTGAGCACCGGCTTGCATAAATGTCTGTGTCGTCTCAGTGTTTTTGAAAATGAATATTGAACAACATAAATACTTCGTATTAGCAATCCCAAAGACCTACAGCCAAAACACAAATTTAAAACCCATTTTTCAATCTATTATCCCTCTTAAAAAAGTATCGGCTAACACACATACATGTACTATTAAATTTCAATTAGTGTAGATTAACCTTGTGCAATTCAACATTATAACTAAACGGAATGTATAGCTTTTTGGCTCTATTCAATTAAACAATGTAGCTAATCACGTGAGGAATTTCTCCGGTAATCCTGCATTAATTAGAACCATGCTACTATATAGTATACTATCAGTACTTTTGTGGATAGTATAAAACTAATGAAGATATACATTTTGCAATTATATTAATGACTAGATTAATAATGTTATACTCATGTATATACGTGCGTGCATAAATAATACTACTAGATGACGTAAATGTGATGAAACAATGAGGTGTGTAAGTTGACTTATAATAAGTAAAGACATGTGTACTTGAGACAGAGCATAATTTTAAGTACCAGAGGGAGAAAAGAAAATTTATTGAATATCGTGCGCAGAGAAAAATGATTGGGTTTAGAGACTCAAAACGAACGCAGATTTACATGGTATTCCATTACCCTTCGTTCAACAAGCATAGATGTGGGTTTTGCGGAAATGTGAGAATTCACATTAGTAGAAAAATTCAAGAGTAACACGTGACGATACTCCAAAAACACACTAATAATCGTTTATGCATGTGACTGCAAAAATACTTAAACTAAAGGACCCACAGAAAAGGAATATGATATGTGGTCTTGATTACAAGTAGAAGTTTCTATTCTAGGTGACCTTTCATCAATTACAAAGGATTTTGGATCACCCTTCTTGCAATCAAAAGCTTGTGGTAAATTTTTTTATTTTTTTTTGGTAAATTACTATGGAAGGAAAATTAGATTTGCGATGCCGCGAGATTATCTAAAACAATAGTTTTAGATTGTTTAAATTTGTAGAGGAAAATTCAAGTAATAGCAATGGTCCAAAGTATTTTTTTAATTGTTTAAATTTGTTAGTAGTATTTTTCTGACTAGTATATGATAACTTAACAAATTTGAACTATTAATTGTTGAAATGACCAACGGCCTTGTAACCTAATGACACTTCATTGCCTCTTTCACATGGCAAGTGAGGGATTGCCATGAGTGCAAGTACTTGATGTGGTGGTTGATATTTTTTGGGTTTGCCTCATTTGTATGCCGCTTAGCAATACTCATTCTCCACCTTTTAGGAGTATGTTAAAAATCTATCGACAAAAAAAAATTGCTGAAATGAAATACCCGCATGCTCTCTACAGTCCGACTGCAGGGAAGTTAGGACCAATTTATAAAGCTACTAATAGGAAGCACGAGTGAGCCCGTTACGTTACGCTAGGGTGCTTATTTTTTAAGTACTTATTTTATGTTTTACAAGACAAGTCATTATCTCACAAAACATCTCCTTTAATTCAAAAAATAAGTACTTAATTTAGTTAATAGAACATGCCATGAGAGTGAGACTCCTTTGCCCCCGAAAAAAAAAAGGAAAAACAAATTAAAAAAAAAAAAACCGAGGGGACATGGGCTATATATATCCATGTGGGTCGGAGTGTGTGTTTTTCGTCTTTCTATGGGTCATGTGTTTGGCGGGTGGAAATGTGCAATTGTCAAAAAGAAGTTTTTAATTTGGTAAAGACATTGAGCAATAGGCGCCGCCCACTGAGTAAAGGTATAGGAGTGTGAGTACCACATGGTCACTATTGCACCTAAAACGTGTTCCCTTTTTTTTAGCAAGAGAAATCTTAGGCTCACAACAAAATTCTACTACATAATTACAGAATCCTTGCACGCCAGTACGTGCTATAATTATGTTGTAGGATTTTGTTGTAAACCTAGTATTTTTAGTTTTAGCAGACAGATTTCACCGAGACCCTACTGGGCTAGGTGTTGTCCCATTACAACTACGTAGTTTTAATGCAATGACTAGATCCCTGTTTGATGCCCAATAAATGGGTATCATGATTTATGATTTTGTGGGGCCCATTTCGGATCTCAAAAAAAATTATTCAAAAAAAAAATATTTTGTGAATTTTAGTAAAAAAATTAGCTCAATCCGATATCAGATGTTTTAATGGGACAAAATCCGTGCTAGCCATTTGGGCTCCCCTCTTCCGCATATTATGCAAGAGATTTTCACCGTTCAGTCAACTGTGATGGTTTTTTCTTCCCATGATTCTCACACGATTCAACCACAAAAAATTCAGCCGAAATGATCATTAGAGTGGCAAATTGGATCGATGTATCTTCATAATATATATGGTTCATTTTAAAATAGTACTTGTATGAGCAAATAATACGATTGCAAATGTCTTTAATGATCACATTTTGTCTATGAAGAATTTACCCAATAAGCCTTACAAGATGACGAGTTTGGATGACCAAGGTGAGGTGAGCCTGGGATAGGTCCACCGCTTGATAAGTGAATGAATTTGGAAATTCTGTACAGCAGCCTGCACTACAGGGGTTGTAAAGCGGCCGATCTGATCATCCATTTTTTATGCCGATGGTTCGAATTTAATCTGAGCTCCTATTGATCCGAGCAGTCCATTGCTCAGATTGTTCATTGCCGAATTGAACAGTCGGATTGACCGTCCTACAGCTTGTAGGGCAGCCCACTTTACATGAAGCAACCGTGTACGTGAATACTGGTCCCATTAAGTAAACGGATCTGCTATTGAAAAGTCAAAAACTATATCTAAGACATGATCATCAAAATACTGCATTGTTACCAATGCTTTCCTAATTATATAATGAATCTGCAACATGTAAATCAAGGGAACCATACGTTTATGAGATCCATACATAGGACCGGAATAGGATTTCCTACCAATAAACGGTGGAATTGACCTTTTGGAAGTGTGCATTACTGTGTAAATTGACCCAGACGCTTAGAATATAAAAAATTCTATCTATACAAAAGATCCCTATACCGCGGCCATACATATCCTAACAGTAGCAGCTTTCTGTATCTAATTAATCAGACATTATCGTTTCACTCCTACCAAGCTTTACGAGTGTTTACGTTTCACTTAACCAATTTATTCTAACCTAATCTCATCATTTAAAAAATGGAGAGAAACAATCATTCTTTGTTGGAGTGTTTTATATATTAATGAGAAGATCAACAACTGTTCGTTTGCTTCTTTTGTGGGGTGGACATGGCATGCTTAAAGAAAGAAAATTAAAGTTGTTTAATTATATTTTTTTCCGGAACAAATAAAATAAATAAAGAAAGAGAGAATGATCACTAAAGAGAAAATGAAGGGATAAACTTCCTTTTTTCTGCCGTCCTACCATCATTCTATAGTTTAGGATAGAGTACTATAGAAATTAATTATTTAGGGTGCAACTTGTCCAAATCGTAGTACCCTCACCTACTCTCTCTGTGACTTGGGGTAAATATATCAAAAATACCACGCTACTGTTGTGTTGGTTGTGCGCCTAATTCTGACCGTCCAGATACGTTTGGAAGGTCGATATTTTTAAAAAACTCTTTCAGAGAAAAGTTTAACTTTTCCGGGGACAAAGTTTGTGAACAAATCCTAGCTGTTTATTGCAACAATTTGATCCAAGCATGATATATGTCTGCATGGATACTGAGGCTTGATCAATTCAAAAAATAAAAATATTAACAGAACGGAACCTAATTGGCTAATTCTTATTGGCCAATGTACCTTGCTACAGGTACAGCAACAATGGTGCAGCAGTCAGGTACAGATCTCGTTTGCACCCGTTTTGGATCCGGCAAAGATGAGCGCCGCTCATTTTTACGGGATCCGAAACGGGAGCAAACGAGATCTGTACCTGACTGCTGTACCATTATTGGTGTACTCCTTGCTTTATTGGTGGCCAATATAGCATGCGCTCTCTCTAACTCCCTCTAGGTTGACTTTCCGGGGTTGAAAATTGGGTAAACTCATTTTCCACAAACAGAATTAGGACAAGTCTCGATTATCATTGGACGTGTGGACTACTTGTGAAATTCACCTAATTTTAAAGTCTTCTCTTAGTGGGGTTGACACGGATAATTGACCCGTGCATCACAGGGTCTACCTTTGAATATTTTCATATATTTTCCATCCTTTTAACATTTCTTTGAATTAATATTTTCATACTAAAAAATAAAGCCCTTCAAACTTTTAAAATAATTCCTGAGGAGGTTCGCTGTGACACGGATCCATCATTCCTTGTCTTATCTTATGCTGTAGGAGTACCACTTAATTTAATCATTCAAAGTCTGTCAAGGAAAGGCACGTAATTTTAAATTCCAAGCTTAAATAAAAGAAAGAAAACATGACCCCTGCTTTCCGTTTTCCTCCTTTTTCTAATCTCTTTCACTTGATGATGATACCCGAAAATACGAAGGAAATTTTTGTTTTATCTCTGACACCCTTGAAGGCTACATATTCCTGTACTACCCCTTCTCAGTCCCGAGGGACGGAGGAAGCTAGGTTAGCTGAAAAATGGTTATCGGAGATAAAAGGCGACCTGCATGTAAGAAGGGGTAGAGAAAGATGTGTCGAGTCCAACGCTGAAGTAACCCATGCCCATACCTCTAGGGTTTAGATTTCCTACTTAATTACTTTCTATACATTGAACGAGAATCTACACAAGAAATATCCAAAGAAATGTTAAAAGGATGGAAATCCATCTACATTCATGTCAATTTCGAATGGACCACTTTGTATGTTAATTAGATTTAAGGGCCCCCATTAACAACCGTGACATCTTCGTTACATCACGAAGTAAACAGCATTTAGAGATGGGTCAATTTTTTTTCCTTTATTTACCACTAGGTTGAAAAGCCAGAGACTGATCGAAGGGGTGTTATGGTAAGGTGGTAGTATTGCTTTAGGTTCTCTGATGCTATGATGGAGTTGAGAGATGGGTTGGACCTACTCCCTCTCTCTCTCTCTCTCTCTCTCTCTCTCTCTCTCTCTCTCTCTCTCTCTCTCATTACTGCTAAACAAATAAGTCTTCATAATCAAATTTGTATATATGGCCACAAAAGCCTTCTTTGCCTCTTTCTTTTTTTTTTTGGTGCAATGCCTTCTTTGTCTTTTGTCCCTTACCTTAGTTCACTTTGTCCTATTGCTTGAACTTGAAAGGAATGACAAATTGGAATTCCTAAACTATCTAGGGTTGGTGATCTTGTTAGTAGTAGCTCTAAGAGATAATTGGGTCAAAAACTATGAGATCACTTAAAAAGTCATTGTTGGTTATGCAACATGGATCATGAAAGTTTTGGAATGGCATCCTCTCCGGTCCTAGTCCCCTGTGGGAATGAACGGTCATGTATTATAAGGTCTTTTTGGGTCCTTTTCGAGCCTACATCGATAGTCGAAATTGTTCACTTTTTAGAACATGTTGAGATCAATAGAGCCATGCCAAAATAATGTTCATCAGATATGAAATTCATATATTTCTTAAACACATTTATGTAGTAAAATCTGAGTTTAGATTCAACGTTTCAGATTTTGTTTTTCTTATTCTTTGCAGCATAAATGTGTTTTGAAAATATTCTATACGATAGACATTATTTTTGGAATGGTTGATAGTCTCGACGAGTTCTAAAAAGGGTACAATTCTAATCATCAAAGTGGGCCTAGAAAAGATCGAAAAAGACATTGGATAGGACGGTGCGGAACTGGAGAGGATCCCGTTCCTTTCCATATAGGAACAGTGGAATGTCCTAAAAACAAGAACTTGCATTATCACCGCATTTAATTGCGTGGGGGGAAAAAAATCAAGTCTTCAAACATAATTCAACATCTGATGATGTTAATACAGTATAATATGTGGAGTTAGTTGACTTAATTCTAGACATCTTCAATTCTCCATTCTAATTAATTAGCCAATAGGAAAAAATTCTCCAATTTATCTACTTGGAGAGAGAGAGAGAGAGAGAGAGAGAGAGAGAGAGAGAGATCAGCATTAAGTTTGGATAGGATTTGAAACAGGTTAAAGGTGGTTTAGGTAATTTACAACAGGCCATGGAGTTGCTAACCCATAGGGGGAGGGAAAGAGAGTTCAGTACAGAAGTTGGTAGGCTGAAGTACCTTACGATCGAATAGGGTATATAAAACGCCATACAACCATATGTTTGTCAACGAGAATCACATACTAGTTTATGATGTTTGTCTTGTATTGAACTTCGAGGGGAGGATGAGTTCGGGTTACTAAATAGATTCGACTATACAACGGCTTTTGAACAATCTAACCACCATCCTACGAGAGTATGGGAAAAAAAGTACATTTTGCTTTTAAAGTGGATAGGATTGCTCAAGATCATATTCAATTATAATTATGGATGATGATGTCCTGGTAATTACATAGGTTGATTAAAAAATATGTAGGATATTCTTTTTGGTAGTGTTTTGACAATTGGTAGTGGCAAAATTAATAGTATTGTCATTCATATGTTGCAGGAAAAAAATAATGTTCGATCACTCAATATTAAAATTCTGTGTCCGTCCCCGAAGGTAGTGGCCTGTCCATGCACTCACAAGTCACGAGCTAACGAGAATTGAACACAACAGATATTGTCATCTAGATTTACCAATATAGTCAAAGAAATGAGCATAGGCGCTATACTTATTTATCCTATGGGAGTCAAATCTTGCTTAACTCCAAAAAAAAATAAAAAATACAAAAACAAGATTCCAAAAAAGCCCAACAGGGAGGTTAAACTGCTATTGCGAATCCAGTATTAAACTCATACAGACAAAAAGAATGACGCAATTTTTTAGATTATGGGGCCAGGAATATCAAGAGATTTAAGCACTATAAATCATCAACAAAATGAAGCTAATACATAAATAACTCTCAAGCGATGCGTCAAGCTTGTCCTAATTATGCGTGAACTGAACCGACCTTGGAAACGAATGCCTTGCGCCTCGGCTAAGTTCCCACTGATTCCTAATGATCAAACCGAAGACGACCTTCACTTTCTGGCAGACAGCCTTGGTCCCTTCCAAGGATGTTCTACACGTAAACATTGACTGTATATGCCATCAGCTCTTTGTGAAGTCAGTCCATACGAGACTTTGTTCCGGCTCCTGCTAGTAGAGGTGACATTAGCCCATCGGGCATTAGTCGACTGAGTTATCACTAAAAAAAGACTTTATATGCCAAAAATCAGGACACTAATCAAAGAACGTTCCGTCCGATCACGCAAAAAATCTTGCCGTCTTTGATACTCCACTTGATATGCTGGACTGTTAAACAAATACTCCATAAACAACTGACCCTCAGTGCAAATACAATAAACAGATACAATCAAAGGGTCAAAATGATTTATTGTACAATATTCCGGATGTGACCAATAGTTTAGCAAAATATTGAAAACTGATAGAGAATTTAATAGTATTGCAACTGACCTCTGTTGCCTAGTGTGATATGGAAAAACAAGAATATAGAGAGAGAATCAAGAGAGAGAAAACATATCGATCTTTTATTTCTTTTCCTTTTAACTGATTACAAGACTGAGATCGTGCTTTATACTCAGCACCATCCCTAACAGAATCTGTTACAAACTCAATTAACTAACCGCTAAACAAGATTAACTAACAGCTAAGTATACTTGGAAACTTAACTACCTAACTAACTAATGTGATTGCTTGACAGCCCCCTGCAAACTCATGGGAGTAGGCTGGACCATGAGTTTGGCCTTCAAGAACTGAAACCTTTCCACAGATAGAGATTTAGTAAAAATGTCTGCGATTTGAGCCAAAGTACCAATATGATGCACTGAAATGTGTTTACTCAGAACTTTCTCCCGGATGAAGTGATAGTCAACCTCGACATGCTTGGTTCTTGCATGGAAAATAGGGTTAGAGGCCAGTGCAATAGCAGACTGATTGTCGCACCAAATCAAATGAGGCAAAGTAGGGAGAACATGAAGATCAAGAAGTAATTGTTGTACCCAAGTTACATCAGCAGCTGTCTGAGCCAGGGCTCTGTATTCGGCTTCAGTGGATGACCGTGCCACTGTGGGTTGCTTTTTAGCACACCAGGACACCAAATTTGAGCCTAGAAATAGACAAAAACCTGTGGTAGACCTTCGGTCTACATGATCCCCTGCCCAATCAGCATCACTAAATCCTGTTAAAGTTAAAGGACCAGGCATAAAGTGGAGACCCTGATGTAAGCTGCCCTTGATATACCTCAGAATACGTTTTACAGCGACATAATTACTCTGTCGTGGGGCATGCATATGTTGACAAGCAAGGTTGACAGCAAAAGAAATCTCAGGTTTAGTTAAGGTAAGATACTGAAGTGAACCAACCACTGTTCTGTACCAATGAGGATTCTCAAAATAAGGATCAGGATCCAAGAGGGCAGGTTTGGTAGAAGATGGTGAAGGACTAGGTTTGCATTCATACATTCCAGCTTTTACAAGTAGATCAGTAGCATATTTACTTTGAGAAAGAATAATGTTCTTACCATGTCTCAGAACTTCAAGACCCAGAAAATAGCTAAGAGTGCCAAGATCCTTCATCACAAACCGGGAACTGAGAATCTTGATAAGCTCGGTAATGTAAGATGTGTTACTACCAGTGATGAGAATGTCATCAACATATACAAGCACTAAAGTAAGGCCTTGAGCTGTCTTGAGAGAAAAGAGAGAAGGATCTGCCTTACTATTGATAAATCCATGTTGAATAAGAAAACTGGAAAATAGAGAAAACCAAGCCCGTGGAGCTTGTCTCAGGCCATATAGAGCTTTGTTCAACTTACAAACATGGTGAGGATGAGACACACTTTTGTAGCCAAGAGGTTGTTTCATATACACCTCTTCTTCAACAACGCCATGGAGAAAAGCGTTGGATACATCAAGCTGTCTAATTTCCCAATCATAATGAACAGCTAGACTAAGAACAACCCTGATAGTTGGTTGTTTAATGACTGGACTAAATGTTTCAGTGAAGTCTAAACCCTCTTCCTGTTGATTGCCATTGGCAACAAGTCTTGCCTTATATCGTGCCACACTGCCATCAGAATTACGCTTAATTTTGTAAATCCATTGGCAACCTATGATATTTGCCCCTAAAGGTGGTGGTACAAGAGACCAGGTGCCTTGTTTAACCAAGGCCTGATATTCTTCAGCCATGGCAGCTTGCCACACAAAATGTTTAACAGCCTCTGAATAGTGTGTTGGTTCAGTGTTAGGTGCGGGAACAGAAGAAGTGACAGCAGTCAAACTCACAATAGTTTTAGGTTTAACTATCCCATGCTTAGCTCTAGTGGCCATGGGATGCTGATTAGTAGGAAAAGGGGTGGATTCTGGGCATGAAACCTCAGAGGATGAGGAAGAAGAAGAAGAAGGGGAACTATTAGAAGAATGAACAACAGAAGTAGAGAGTGGAACAAGTTCAGAAGGAGAAACAGGAGATATAAGAGGAGCTAAAGGAGAAGAAGCAGAAATAATAGGAGTGCTTGAAGGAATAGGAGGGCTAGGATCAACAAGAGGAGTAGGGATAGAAACGGAAGTGGAAGGAGAGGGTGAAACAGATACAGGCACAGAGATAAGAAGATCATCAAATGAGGTTACAGGAACAGTAAAGGAAGAATCAACTGAAGATGAGTTAGACTTGGAAGAGACAAGACTGGGATAAGGAAAAGTATTTTCAAGAAATTGCACATGCCTAGAAGTGTAGACCTTTGTGGATTGAGGATCATAACATCTGAAACCCTTAGTGTTATCACAGTAGCCTAAAAATACACATGGTGTGGATTTAGGAAGTAACTTGTGACTTGTATATGGTTTAAGCCAAGGATAGCAACAACAACCAAAGGGTTTAAGATTGTAGTAATTGGGTGTGGTGTTATACAGACGAACATAAGGAACTTGATAGTGCAAAGAAGAATGAGGTAAACGATTGGCTAAGTAAACTGCAGTGATTAAAGCTTCTAGCCAAAAGGTAACAGGTAAACTAGCTTGAAGTAAGAGAGTGATAGTGGTTTCAATCAAATGCCGATGTTTCCTTTCGACAACACCATTCTGTTCTGGTGTATGTGGGCAAGTTTTCTGATGAATGACACCAGTGGAAAGAAATAAATGAAGAAGAAAGTGGTTAACAAATTCTCCTCCATTGTCACTTCTAACAATCTTAATAGAAGTACCAAATTGATTTTGAACATAAGCCTTGAAATCCGAAATCTTGACCTTAACTTCTGATTTATAATGCATAGGGAACAGCCAAGAAAATCTTGAGAAATCATCTATGACAAGAAGATAGTACTTGAAACCTTTATTAGAAGCCACTGGGGATGGACCCCATACATCCATGTGTACTAACTGAAAAGGTGCTGTAGTGTGAGTTTCAGAGATAGGAAACTGAAGTTTGTGACTTTTAGCCATGTGACAACTATTACAGTCAAAAGAAACAACTCTGTCAACTGGTAAACTAAATTGTTTTATTAAGGAAACAAACAAAGGAGTACTAGGATGCCCTAGTCTTCTGTGCCAAAGCTCAGAGGAAGTAGATCTACTAAGAAAAGCAGGAACAACACCAGTGTTTGAAGTAGAAAGTGGTCCAGAAGTGGAGGACACTGACCTATATTGGCTCAGAATGGGGTATAAACCCTTGTGACATGGGCCTCTGTACAGAACTTGAAGAGTGTGCTTGTCCTGGATAACAAGACCATTGGAATCAAACGTAAGTAGACAATGATTGTCTTTAGCAAATTGATGAACAGACAAAAGATTGTGAGTTATAGATGGAGTACGAAGAATGTGAGAAAGCTGAAAAGTAGTATGAGGTGTTGGAAGTAAACCCTTACCAGTGTGAGTGACCTGTAGTGTATTCCCATTACCAACCATGACACCTTCATTCAGAGCTGACGAAGGAGAATGACCCAAGTTGAGGTGCTGCATATTGTTAGTAATATGATTGGTGGCCCCGCTATCAAAATACCAAGGTTGCGAGACTGAATCACCATTGTAAACAGATGCAGAAGAAGAATCTAAACCATAGAAGGTAGTAGACGGTTGTGAGATGCTAGGATTTCCATAGAAACCAGTAGAACTAGAAGGCAACTCATAACCACCAGTAAAACCAGCAAAAACAGTTTGAACAGGTTGCATTGGGAGCACTGAATGAGTAGGAGGAGGTCTGAATCCCCCATTAGGTCTTGTCTGTCCAGTGAAATGCTGAGGAAATCTCGGTGACGATGACGAAAAAGAAGAATAAGGAGGTGCATGAAACTGATAAGAACCAGAACCAGCAGGCATAGAAGGTATCCATGGAGAGAACTGATAGGGATCTTGATATCCCCTCCACTGAGAACTGGACATACCAGTAAACCCATTGTTTGGTCTATAGTAACAGTAATTAGTGGAGTGATTAGTTCTGCCACATATATCACAAGGTCCTTTGGGATAATAAGATCCTCTACTCCCTCTACCTCTTGGAAAATGTCTAAATTGCTGAGGAAACTGTTGGTGAGAGGTGGGTAGAAACTGATTAAAACCAACACCTTGAGGCTGAGATGGAAATTGGTTAAAGTTAACCCCTTGAGACTGTGATGCACCAATATGAGACTGAGAAACAGAGTTAACCAAGGGCACAGATGAAAGAATGCCTGTGTCATTACGAGATGATGTTGGATTTCCATGAGCAGCAACCAAAACGGTATTGTGCACCTCTGTCTCAGCAGTTTCTCTACTTAACTGTTGATCTTCACTTTTCATCATTACCACAAGTTCATCAAAACTCACATTATGACCTCTGGTGCGTACAGCCCGTACAGCAGTTCTAAGGCCATTAAACACCTTAGGTAAGCCATGTAAAGCACGAAAAACAAGTTCATCATCTTTAATTGGACTACCTGCGGCAGCCAATTTTTGTGCGATTTCCTTGATATTATCAATGTAGACATCAATAGTAGATGTTTTGGTCAGATTATACAGCTGATCCCTAAGCTCTTGAACATGAGTTTCTGATAAGGTATTATAGCGATTTGATAAAGATTCCCAAACATGATGAGCAGTACGTAACCCTAGAACATATGGAAGTGTTGCTTGGGAGGAGAGAGAAGCAGTTAAACAAGACCGAAGTTGTGAATCTATCAAACGCCATAGAGAAAAGGTAGTATTCAGAGTAAGTTCACCTTGAGTATCACGAACATGTGTGGCTGGAGTTTCAACCGTACCATCAAGATAACCAAGAAATCCATTTGCTTCGACAACATTCTCAACCTGAATCCGCCAGAGTAAATAGTTGGTGCCATCCAACTTGATGTTGACCAGAGAGTGCCAATTTGAAACGAGAAAGGCAAGCGCCGGAGGTAACGTAACAGCAGTGGTTGTGGTCGACATTGCAATAGTTGAATTGGACGCCATAATCGACAAGATCGACGACCTAATTTGCTGAATGTGGAATCGAACAAGATGGAGAAGATAACAATGACCTAATTTCGTCGAAGAATGAGAATAATGACCTAATTTCGCTGTTGTATCAAAGAACAGTGTTTTGATCGAAGGAATGATGACCTAATTCGCTGTTGTGTCGAAGATCTGTGTGTAAATCGAAGGACTTTCGTCTCTGTAATGGCTCTGATACCATATGGAAAAACAAGAATATAGAGAGAGAATCAAGAGAGAGAAAACATATCGATCTTTTATTTCTTTTCCTTTTAACTGATTACAAGACTGAGATCGTGCTTTATACTCAGCACCATCCCTAACAGAATCTGTTACAAACTCAATTAACTAACCGCTAAACAAGATTAACTAACAGCTAAGTATACTTGGAAACTTAACTACCTAACTAACTAATGTGAGTGCTTTTCGCTTCCTTATTTTCTGCGTACCCTTTGTAATACAATGGTTAAATATAGTAGTGGGAATTTCTGACACGACACAAGAACTTGAAACGAAGTTAGCGGGTCAGGGTCACTTATTTCTGACACAGAACACGAATATCATGACACGACACGATAACACGGAAAACTAGATAGGTCAGGTTTGGGGTGAGAGAATTCTAACACGAATACGAAAGGACACGAAACAACACAGCACAATGCCCGCCCCTAGTTAAATATCTAAGATTTGGTCAGATTGTTTTGATTTATTAAACATGATGCAATCGCAGTTGACGTATCTCGTTCGGCCTTTTTCCAGGCCTTTCTCCTGATTTTGATAAACAGGGTTCATAATTCTGGTGATGTAACAAGTACCTAACCTTGTAAGTATTCAACATTAGAAAATTTAGACTCAAGTAAGACTGAATGCCGAGATTTGTTGAGATTTCAACTGATTTGTCAGTAAACTACAGAGGAGAAAACAAGGGTTTCAGGTGAGGGTGACTGCATTTGACTTACTGTTTCATCAGCAAAAGGCTAAGGTAATAGTAAATATAGAACTACAGATTAATACTGCCAGCATTCAGAAAGTCAAGTATTTATATTACTAAAACATACAGCTTGCTTCACATTGATACAAGACATTCGGCCTTATTTGTTAAATGGACCTAATTAAAATACTGAAGCATGTCGACGTAATTATCAAAGTTTTTGCGCTAAGGCTCCGTTATTAACCTTGAATGAAGTGTATAAACGGAGATCATTGTATATCAAAGTTTATGTTTTATTATGGTAAATATATTTATTATGTACCAAACACTGAAAAATACTTTACAGGAACATTATTTGTTCCAAAATCATTTTACAAAACAAATATTTTATATCGTAAAAATATTTTACGTCGTAACAAACGGAGCCTTAGTTGCAGAAGTTCATTATCTTGTTCTTGCTTGTCTGCATTTTCCTGCAAAATTCGAACAAATACATGTTGAACTTTTTTTAAAAAAACATGCCCAGTAATAAGTACGTGAAAGGGTAGATTGGATACAGATCTCACTTTTCGATTTATATACAAAAAGTGACTGTCCATAACCTTTGGCACTCTTTTCAAAAACTGCTTCGAATCACAATCATCATCACTATGTTTCAAGTAAATCATTATAAGGTAGTATAAAACAATATCACGCCATCTACAACATGAACTAAAACCGTTGCATCGCAACAAATTATGGCTTGAACCATTCTCGTATATCTCCCACAACTGATACTAGTAGCTCTAGCTCCTTTCGGCCCCATCCATGTAACGTTTCCTACATTAATTGTGAACACATTCACCTCAATAGCAACATTTCAGCTGCAAAATTCACGATGTGTTTTGGTCTTTCGGGTACATTACCTCTCTTCTTGTAGCAAGTCTCTCTCACTTATTGGACTAGGCCCAACTTGGTAGGAGATGCACACAGTTGAACTCAAGTTTCCCTTTCTCTTTCAGTGACTAGACTAGGCCCAACTAGGTGTGTTTATTCTTGTCTAATATCATGTGGATTTATTCAAGCATGTGTGTTAAGTAGCACTTAATGTTGACTGCAAGCTTGTTAGGTCCAAGTGAAACAAAGGCACAACATAACATCTTATAAGGGTGTGAACATCCTGAAGAACCAACGAATAGAGTGAACATCCTGAAGAACCAATGAATAGAGTAGCAGGCACTTACTCATTTGGAAAATCGAGAAAGTGGAAGATTCGGGACAATCGCACAGAACAGAAAGATAAACATCAATTGGCTATAAAGCCTATATCCAAGAGCGAGGATCGACAAATGAAAACTATGAAAAGAGGAGAATACAATAGGTTAGCAATTTCCGTAACGCTAAGACAGAAAACAACATAAGGTGTACAAGATATATCTAAGAAGATAGCATTTGACACATAACAATTACTAATCACAACATCCACCAAAACGACAGATTAAATACCAATTCTGAAAAGACCAGCAGGCTGAAAATTCACGTTGCAGTTTAATAGGCCAAAGAGCCTAAGTAAAGTTGTCTATGTCAATGCTGACCTTTTTCTGACTATAATTTGCAGTACTATTCTAATAAACAGCTGAAGGAGTTTCAACATAACCTTGACATCTGTATCTGGCCGGTATTGAACTAGTAGCTCCACAGTAAGGAGTTGCTGCATCACAAAATCAATTAACTTGGTGACCCTATGATTGCTTGTCATAATGCACATGCACCATATAGCCATGCATCCGGAAAATCAATATCATTTACTGCACAAAGGTGAAGGCAATAAATTATGATTCTTTAAGCAAAAAAAACATGTATATGAAAAGCATAAAAATAAAAAAAAATACATCACAGAACTAGAAAATATATTTTTAAGGAATGACTACCAGATTAAATCAGAAGTTTTAGTTGTATAAGCATTCAAAAGGAGAATAAGAATAAATCTACTGACTGCTGCCAAAGAGGCACACTATGAAAAAATCCGCCCATTTCCATGCTTTGAAGTTTGAACTACTTAAGGCACAAATATAGAGAGGTGCAAAGTGTAGATTCTGAGTTAAGGGTCTCTTATAGTTTCTAAAATGCCAACTCATCAACCATTATTTGGAAAAGCGATTGCAGAACAAAGGTTACGAGAGCTCTAGTGGCCATCTGAGTGGATGATAAACAAGTGACAACTAGAGTGCAGTTCCAGAGTCACCTGTTCATTAACATTCATCGTGGTTTTTAAGAGTAGAACTTCCTGAGATTTGTACAACAATCCGAGAATTTGGGAACTTACTTTACACTTAGGGATATTATCTCAGTGGCATTTGCAAGTAGAGAAGCAGCATTAAAGCCTTGTTGTTCATCAATTGGTCCTCTGAGGGTCAAGTTCTGCAAATGTTACTCCTTCCTCGTTAATAAAAGTAGGTAGTGTGGAAAGCAA
This sequence comes from Rhododendron simsii, assembly GCA_014282245.1. NCBI lineage: Eukaryota > Viridiplantae > Streptophyta > Magnoliopsida > Ericales > Ericaceae > Rhododendron > Rhododendron simsii. Next base: position 21,053,906 of record CM024965.1, on the reverse strand, counting down.
AGTATTACCTCATGCCATTACTGAAACAGAGAAAAGTAAACCTCAAGTTAGTGCTAATACTTCAAATCCCAGTACATCTCTATTCCGCTATTTTTTAACTCTTAATGAATCCAATGAACCAACACAGCGGCAAAGTATTCCTTAACAAGACATCAGTGTTAGTATTGGCAACCGCCAACCCCTAATACAAGGGAAGAATAAAACTGCAAAGGTTCAATAATTTTTGTGGCAGTTCCTTATGAAGTAATCTCAAGTCTCAACCTAAGTCCTCTAAGGGACCCAGAGATGGCCTATGGCAAGTCACTTCCACGTTTTTCTTTCTCATCATTTTCATCAACAGAAAAACTTCTTTATGGAGCTTTCCGTAAAGAAGGATTTACGGAGCCCAATCACGCGCACGTCCAAAGTGTTTTTGGCCTGTCTGGATTGACAACCAATTGACTGGTACCAATTAATGGTGACCAGTCAAAACTGAAAACGAATCTCAACCATTGATTGCACAAATGGACGGCTGTGATTGCGCCGCTCCGTGAACAACCTGTTCATAGAGCCTCCGTGAATAAGTTTCTCTCTTTCATCAAAACCAATATACAAGATGAACAATACCTTCTGGAGAGCTGTTAAGTCTCCAATTGTCAAGAAAATTAAAACAGATAGGGATTACGCCCAACAAAGTATATCAAACTACTCAATAATATCTCTCACATTCAATGTCTTGCACGTAAAGAGATACAAATATCTGTACTTAGGACACACTAGGACAAATGCCCAAGGAGAGGTCATGGTAAGTCACCAATTGCCCACAAACCAAAAAATTATGAAGAAATGAGCTCATAATGTACATCAAGCCATTCAACAAGAACATCCTTGGTTGTTACAAGTAGAATTCATGTAGGAAATCAGCTACGTACTTTTATTTCTTGTTTCACCGGGATCTCGACGCAACACATTTAACCTAACATTAAAGCTCTTAATGTAACCAAAGACACCTATCTATCCCCATCAAAGAAAGCCAATCTCGAGTCTTGACTAAAACCCAACAACATTTGGATTGAGATCAAGATTCTTGCACCAAATGATAACATTATTTTTCCACTTGAAAATTACCCAGTTCTGTTTCAAGATAAGAGATCACATTTCAATAGATCCAAAGATACAGACTATATAGTAATCAACAAAAAACTGCAATGGAGATTAAACCTTGAGAAGGGCGTCTCCAAAGCTCTGCCCAGTGTACTCCGGCCGATCCAAGGGAAAGATATCCACTAATTTTTGCACGACCCACTTCATTGCCGTCGTCTTCGCTTCGACGGCTGTTACTTGGTGGTGGTGGGTTAATTGGGCCAACCAACTGAACCGACCCTGAGCGATTTTTCTGGGTTTCTTTCGGTCCGTTTGGTTTTGACGAGAAATTTTTCAGTGCCGAGCGGGCACCGGCCACGTGGTGCAAAGCACGCATACCGGCCCGACCGTTCAAACATATTTTAGACGGTCCAGATCTGTTTGGGTTTGAGAAGGTGTTTTGATAATTTTACACTTAAAATATACTCTAACAGATCTGGACAGTCCAAATGTGGATTTGAGGACGTATTTTAATAATTTTACACTTAAAATATACCAGAACAGATTTAGACCGTTCAAAATACATTTGGACGGTTGAGATGGTGCTCGTCACCACGTGTCCGGTGTCCACCCAACACTGAAAAACTTCCCGGTTTCGACAAGGGAGAGAAGAATGAGCTACCATAAATTACACAAATACTCCTACACACTTGTATAATCATGTTTTCACCTCTCTTATTTTCAGCAGTGCAGCCAACAGTCTTCACTCAACTAGTCGTTCCTGACTTTATATTGGGAAAAATTCTAAAACCAGTCCAATAAACTGACAATAATAAGTGTGTAAAATTATGAATGTGTATTAAAAAGTGTAAAAAGTGTAAAAAGTACATAAAAATACATGTTTGCTTTGTCTTCTTGTGTGCTTAATTGGACTGACAATATAGAAGAATCGTTATATTGGTTTCACATGTTATAAAGATCATCTAGCCTAGCTTCTCCAAAGAAAACTTTTGTAATAAATTGTTCAACTCGCATGCCCAGGCTCTTACCTACATAATACGAGAAAATCTAGAGTAATTTTCAAAAAGAAAATACACCGGACAGATATTCTGAAAAAGAAAATCTAGAGTAATTTTCTTGGAATATTATCACAAAATTATTGAATTTATTTGAAGTACGTAAAATATTATCATAATTCTACAAAACTGAGTGTGTGCCCCCATAGAACCCCATGTGGGTATGTCCCTGCCTCGATGGAAAGTTGCATGGCTGAAGTTATATTGCTGAAGTTTTATTGCATAAAAATATACCTTTTCTGAAGTTTTTTTTTGTGAGGGTCAGTTTATGACATTTTAGACAGTTTCTTTATTTTTTGTAGATAAGTATTTTGGAACATCACAGAGTGGGAAATTGTGTGTGAACGACCATATGTCTGATATTAGAGAGAGAGAGAGAGAGAGAGTTTTTCCATTCCGGGGCAAATTTGTAATTTAAATAAAAACTACATAGTGGGGTGTACCAAGTCCCATTTGTAGTGCATTAGAGCATCACAGGAGTATAATTGAAACTAAAATGTTGCTAAAATTAGTAACATTTGCTCAAAAAAAAATTCACAGTGGAATAATTAGACTTAGCAACCTCTTAGAGCATCCGCAATGTAATAATCAAAACTAAAAGGTTGCTAAAGTTAGTAATATTTGCTTAAAAAAGTGCTCACATTGTAATAACCAAATTTAGCAACCTATTAGTAACTCATCAAATTTTGGCATTTGAATAATAAAAAATAACAACTTTTTGCCAATAATCAAATTTAATAGTCCCCACATTTTTTCAACTAAGTACACTCATCATTACACAAAACCTTCTCTCTCTCAACAATGTTTTGAAAAAATAATTTTTAAAAACTATTTTTCTAGAAACTTTAAAAAAATATAGTTTAAAAAAAACTATTATTTTGAAAAACTGTTTTTTTTTTCAAAAACAGTTTTACACACAAAAAAAAATTGTTTTCTTTTTGAAAAACTACTAATATTTTTCACTAAACTCTTTTTTTTTTAATTATTTTTTTTCCAAAAAAACTATTCATATTATTATCACAGTTTTTGGTTTTTTAGAATTTTGTAGTTTGACAAAATGACGTGGTAAGTTTTGGTTATCCAATATTGATTATTACATTGTGGACCTCTACATTGCTAACGTTAGCAATGTCTTAAATGGATAACCAAAAGGTGATGTGATAACCTTTGGTTATCCAATTTTGATTATTACATTGTGGTTGCTTAGCAACTTATCAAATTTTGGCATTTGAATAATCAAAATTAGCAACTTTTTTGCCAATAATCAAAATTAGTTGTTACTATATTTTCTCAATCAAGTACAACATTATTATACAAAAATATTATTTCTCTTCCATTTTCAACATATTTTTAAGAAAAATACTTTTTAAAAAAATTTATTTTTTTTCAAAACTATTTTATTATTTTTATTTCTGGCAAAAAACTGTTTTTCTATTAAATTTTTTTTCCAAAAACTGTTTTTTTAACTTTTCTGGAAAACTTTTTTAAATTAAAATTTTCAAAAAAATATTTTCTCTTTTTCTAATAACCTGTTTTTATTAGTTTGAAACCTATTTTAAAAAAATTATTTTCTATGTTCACAATTTTAGATTTTTATAAATTGAAAATGTGATGTGGCAAGTTTTAATTATTCAAATTTGATTGTACTATTGTGGACCTCTACATTGCTAATCTTAACAATTATTAAATACAAAACCAAAAGATGATATGACAACTTTTGATTATTGACTTTTGGTTATTCTACTGTGAATGCTCTTAGAGTATCTCCAGTCTTGACCCATTTTAAGACCTAAACTCAAAATTTGGGTAAAATCAGCAAAAACTCTTCTCCAATCATGACCCAAACCTTTCCTCGTTTTTGGATTTACCCATTTTCTTTCCCATATTTGAGACAAACCAGACTCATACCCATCTCTCTCTCTCTCTCTCTCTCTCTCTCTCTCTCTCTCTCTCTCACTCATTGTAGATACAGATTCATACCCACACCTCATTGTAGGTTCATATCTCAAAACCTAGTCTCGCCCGAGCTCTTTCGATTTGCTCCCGAGCTCTTTTGATTCACTCCATGACGCTCTCAAGCTCAACAGTGCTAACATCTCCCTTTACTGCGACTTATTGAAAAATGGCCCCAACGACTTACACCTCATCTCTTTCAACCTACACGTAAGACATTTGGAATTTCGCCAGTGAGACGTTCAAAACTTCACTGGAGCTGCGTTGGAGTTGCTAATTTGAGAATTCTCTCTTGTCTTAATTACATGAATGCCACTGGGTATTTAAAAAATGATAAATTTGGATCAAAATAAGGTTTTACCATTGTGATACTTGTACCCAAAATGAGTTTTTTCTCAAAAACACTGGAGATGCTGCCAAATACTTTTACCCAGATACATACCGGTTTGAGAGAAAAACGGTACTGTAACCCTCTAATACCATTCCAACTCTAATACTGGACCTTACCGGACAATACGGAAAATACCGGTTGAGAAGACGTTACCGGAAAATTTGTCTGGTATTTTGGTAAGCCTGGCCAGAGAGAGAGATAGGACGAGAGAGAGTGGGATAGAGAGAAGGGGAAGAAGACTAAAGTCACAACCGATTTTCTGTTCAAATCTAGTTTTCTAGAGACATTCCGATGAAGTTCTCCACTGTCTTCTTCACGCTTCTTCCGTCGATCGTCTTCTTCACGCCTCTTTCAAACCTGAGAGATAAATGAAACACTGAAAGCAGAACAGTCTTATAGGGGTGTGCACCTGCTTTTTGGGAGATTAATCAGTGTATTGATACATCATAGTAGTAGAACAATTATGTTTATGGATTATGATTTTGACACTTCAAAAATTGATGGAGGAATTTCAAAATTGAACTGTATTGATACATAAAATGATATCATTTTAAAGCCATTCCATCAATTTTTGGAGCGTTAAAATCAATTAGCTATGCTTATTTATTAGTTGGGCAAATTTCACTCAGACCCCATGAGGTATCTGACAATGACAGAAAGTACCTCTCAGTTTTCAAAAATGACAGAAACCTCCCTTATTTTATAGTTTGGGTTTCATTCCGTTAGTTTTCGTTAGTTCCGTTAGTTAAATGGTTATCCAATATATAGAAGACGTTCAACTGGTGAAGCAGTGCAGATTCGTCATCAAATGCTTGATAACAGATAGGTAGTCCCATATAATCCATATTTGTTAGCTATGTTTGATTGCCATATTAATATTGAAGTTTGCTCCACTGTTAAAGCAGTCAAATATCTTTACAAATATATATACAAGGGACATGATAAGATCATCTACCGCTTAGTAACATCAAAATTTCCTCAAGACATTGATGAGATTCAGCAATTTCAAGCAGCTAGATGGATATCACCACCAGAGGCAGTGTGGCGAATATATCGATTCCCTCTACACGAAATCCGACCTGCTGTTATCACTTTACAACTACACTTGGAAGGTTGTCAGTTGATACCATTAAAGAAGGATACGAATCTGCACAGTATAGTTGATAATGGGTTCCTATCAAGAACAATGCTCACACAATTTTTCTGGATGAATGCTCACAATGAAAAAGCAAAGTCTTTACAGTTGCTGTACAGAAACTTCCCAGAACATTTCGTATGGACTGCTTCATCAAGAACATGGACAGAGCGAAAACAGCAACAAGTCATTGGCAGAATTGTTACAGCAAATCCAGCCGAAGGTGAAAGATATTATCTGCGATTATTGCTCACTCACATTCCAGCGCCTACCTCCTATGCACATCTTAGAACAGCCAATGGAATCACCTTCAATTCATATAGAGAAACGGCTATTAGTCATGGTTTATTACAGGATGATAACACCAATGAAAAGTGTATGGAAGAGGCATGCTTATATCGAATGCCATTATCACTAAGGCAACTATTCTGCACTATCCTTCTCTATTGTGCTCCAGTCAATCCATTAGAGCTATTTTACAAATTTGAAGATGATATGACAGAAGATTACATCTCCGTAATAAGAGCAGTAAGGGAAGAATGTAAACCACATTATGATTGGAAACATGATAGAGCATTGGTACCACTGACCAGAGAATTCAGCATTAGTACCTCACAATCTTGCTATATTTAGCAAGAATTATTATAATATCAGTGTTATACTTGTACCTTCTCATTCATGTAATTAGACCAATAATTCTCTCTTTTTTCTATGATTGATGCTAAGAGAATTAGATTGGCATTCTTATTCATTGAGTTGATGGTACATTGTAACATATATAATTGTTCAATGTAAACTCACATTCATATTAGATTGGCATTCTTAGAATGCAGTTGTTGGTTCGAAAGTTTTGTTCACCGATCCTAATAATTAAAATAAGAACAACAATGAGAAGGGAAAAAAAACTACCGGAGATTAAAAAAATAAAAAACAAAGACATGATAGCTACTGATGCAAAATTAGGAAGTGGGATAAGGAAGTACATAATAGCTATACTATATAGTATAGAAAAGGTGTACCAATTCTATATATCCTACCTTACCTACTCCAAAATCAAAGGGAAAAAAATAGCCTCGAACATCTTGGGATGTGAAATTAATAGCTCATACAATCACATCAATGTATTTTGGAATGCAAATCATTCAAGTTCTAGAGATTTATATGATTATATATGTAAAAAGTTTGGTTAATTTTTTCCATCAAGGTTGTAAAAAAAATCGCTACATAACGCATGCAAAAGCAGTAAAACTGCAAGACAATGAATATAGGAATAAACAGAAAAGGCGTCTAATCCTAAATAATTGTTGTTACAAACATAAATAAAAGGAAAAAAATCTTAAAGTTAAAAAATGCAGAATAAATAAAATGCATACATCTAGACCTTGTTCGTTTTGGGATCTCAAAATCCCTGAGGAGCGTATTCGATTGAGGCTATAGTTGATGTGTCTGCATTGTGATTGGCCCTCTCCATATTCTCCAAATGAAATTCCTGCAAAATAATTCTCAATTGAGATCTTCTAATTTTACTATCTTCTTGTTTCTACGAATTTCATGCACAATATACCTGAAATTTTGGTTGATGGGTCGTAGATCTTGGAAGCGGTGGTAAGCTTGGAGCTTCAAAATCAATAAGGAGTAAGGAATGCAAACCCAAAAATTCCTAATATGTGATCGAAGAATGAACCAAAATCAGAAACAAACCAAACCACAAAACAATACTAATCATCAATCCTTAACACGATCTAAGGTTGTGAAAGCAAGCAGTAAATGTAAGATACAACCACCATTTTGAATTGCATGAGATCAACCTTGTATCAGCGTTGAGCACGAACATTTGTCGATGAAGTCACCACAAATAACTGAACCAACCCACCAAGATACACAAACCCTAAAACAAAAAAATACAGCCACATTAGCCAAACCAAACACCATGCAAATCGTAGCAAAAGAAGATACATCGGGAAAAAGCCACCGAACGGGCCAAACCTTTTTAGGAGGAGCACGATCCGTCGATTTGAGCGTTGGGCGGAGATATGAACATAGGCGAGTAGAAGCGAACAAATCTCAGATAAAGATATGCTCTGCGATTGAGATAGTGCAAAGTCGGAATTGGTCGATCTCGAGGGAGAGAGAGAGAGACAGAATTCTCCGATTGAAGAAGAAGAAGAAACGGCGTGGTGGTCTGTGAAAGCCGCTGGAGAGAGAGAGAGAGAGAGAGAGGAAAGTGGGTGTATATGCAGAGTGCAGACTGTCTACCCATCTCAATGACACCTCTCACATTACCTTCACCCATCACGACATGTAAACCACTAAATGCACAAAGTAAAATGACTCTTCTACCCAACCAAACAAAAAACATTCCTACATTTGAGGGACATTATTGTCCAAATCAACCAAATGTTGTCCAAATCAACCAAATGTCCCCCCTTTCTGCCACGCAACCCACAGAAACAAATCCAAAAACAACCTTAAACAAGCCAAGCGAAACCACACCGAAAGTGATTCTTATTTAAGAGGAGGAGTAGGAGATATAGTACGGTGTATAATATTTATTCAATACATATACGTAAGAATTTTACCAAATATTTGTATTTGACAGAAAATTCAAAATAATACCGGATATTTTATCCATATCGATACCTAACGCATCAATAGTAAAATGGGTACAATATCCGAACCCATATTCAAAACGTTAGGGTCTCCAAAACCCTTGTTTTCTCTTTTTTCGGATCGTCAACTCCAAGACCCTGTTATCTCCGATTTCTCTCATCACTGTGTATCTCTCCGCCCTATCCCTATCTATCCCGCTCCAAATGGCGACTCTCAACCTCTCTCTCCTCCCCAAAACCCTAAGGACCCCACTCTCCACTTCAACCCTACCTCTGGCCGCCGCCCCATCTCGCTCCGCTACCACCGTACACTTGAACCCCACTACTGCGCGTGGCAGTCTAGTACTACTCCGGGCCGCCATCGATGGAAACCGCACCGCGAAGCAGAGGAGCAGCGGAAGCAACGAGCCCGGAGACACGATAATGCTACCGGGGTGTGACTTCAACCACTGGCTCATAATCATGGAGTTCCCCCAGGACCCTGCTCCCACCAGGGACCAGATGATTCAGACCTACCTCGATACTCTCGCCACCGTCGTCGGAAGGTTACTCCCCCCTCTCCCTCTCTCTCTATATATACTCCCTTTGTCTGGTCTCAGTTAGCACTTTTTGCTGTTACAAAAATATTGTCCTTTTTCAAAACTAAATGAGTACTATTAAAAGAATTTACTCTTTTTCTTTCTTTTTTAATTAGTCGAACTAACGAATTACGAAAACGTAATGATTGGTGGGTAAAATTAGAAAATTAAGTGATAATAAATGCAATGATTGTGTGCCCTTATGAAGTTGGAATTCCAAAAGGGACCAACAAATGGGGAAGAAGTGAGTATATTATACATATATATAGATGTACTGGACGCCGGGAACATGCAATGCGTACTGTGACTCGTATTATGCAAAGTGGGAAAGATGAAAATCTTCAATTGATATTAATCTCTCAGAACGTATATACTTGACACCGGGGCACACGCAATGCGTGTGGAATCATGTTCAAAATAGAAATCTTGAGATTAATCTGTAATGAAACCTAGGAGAAACGAGGGGAGAAGAAATTTGGGATGATGAATGTTTTTTTCATCTTGGGAGTTTCTTTAGGTAGTTTAAAGGGAGGTTTGGGAAAGGAAATGGCTTGTTAACATTTGGGACAACCCAACTGCAGTCGACCCGTTTTTGGGCTCGTGCAGCGTGCTGAAATTTGGGAAATGACGTTCAGGTTGGAATATTATGTTTTTAGTTGTTCAGTTGGAAGAAGAAACTCAAGAAAGCATGACTCTGATCACTCACTTTGATTTTTGGTTCTATGCTTTTGCGCATTGTAGACTTTATGGGAGGAACCTCACGAAATCAGAAATTACACGCACACACACATGTGTGTGTGTAAATGAGAGTTTCATTGAAAGACCATAACAAGCAAGAGTCAAGGAAGGCAAACCTTCCCTTATGTGAGACTAGAAAGACCAATGTGAGTGAGTTTGTGTATTTGTGTGGGTAAGTGTTTGTGGTACTAGCATAATTGCTAAAAAGACTAGTATAACCAAACTAAGAAAGAATATTAGGGGGGATATTCCATAGAATACAGGTACTATGGTTAAAGAGGCAACGTTTAACAAAAGCATGTTGGGAACACAATTCTTACATCGAAAAATATCCTACGACTACTTCTGGAGATCTTTGGATGCCTTTGAAAGCTCTACTAGTCCTTTCTTGCCAAAGGTATGAGATCATTGCAGCCCACGCTAACTTCCTTACTGAACTAGCAAAAAACTTGCCACAAAACTTCCCTATTAGCCAGCTTGTTTCCCTGTTCCAAGTTTGCTGGTACTTAAAAACATAGCATAGGATACCAGATTAGCTTATGCCAAGCACTATAGGGGAATGGAGTCTTGTAGCATCAAAAGTGGCAGCAGCATTGAAGGTTTTAGAAGTAGAATATTAGATATAGACCAATAAGTTGGATCATGTCTGGTGCCAATAGAATAAAAGGAAGGCCTGAGGGAGTTTGGGAAAGGCCATGTCCATTGGCTATTCTAGTCTGTAGATGATTAGAGAAACCTTTGCATTGAAGGGAATATTGGATGAAGCAATAGAATTTGCTCTGAGTATGTCAATTAGAGGACCTTGGGGGAGCCCAGTTGTCATACCAGAGGTAAGTGCCATCCCCATCCCCATCGCCAATGACTTGCTTAATGAAAGGCTTTGCAACATTCGAGAGATGAAGATTGAAGGACCTTTCCTCCAATTCCATTTACAATCAGTAGTACCGGAGAGAGCCCAGAAACATTTGTCTTTAATGAGGTATTTGTGCACCACTGAACCCATAGTGAGTTGTGTTTTGAGCAATCTGACCAAAGGTACCTAAGAAAAGATGCATGATTCCAGTCTTTGATCCTTGTCCTAATCATCCCTCCTTTTTGGGCAAACAAACAGTCTCCCAGATGACTTTATTAGAGTGCAGGTAGGTTTCTGTACCTGTCCAAATGAAGTTTCTGAAGATCTGCTCAATGTGATTACATATAGACTTTGGGAAGATGAAGTGCCTAGTCCAATGGGTTTGGATACTGAAGAGAACTGATTTGATCATTTTTTATAATCAGAACATGTTAGATATTCCTTTTCCTTTTCTCACTTTTCTTGTCATGTGTTATTATATTTTGGAAAGATGAGAGGCTAGGCTGAAGTATATTGTGAGGCAACAAGTGCTGGAAGCAGAGAACCAACATTTAAACTAAGAGGCGGCGCGCTAAGTATACCACCAGTTTGAACACCACTTCCTGGTTGGGCTTGTCTTTTGAATCAAACGGCCAAATGCCCTTGTACGATTACTTTTTTTCGGTATCGTGATAGATGTGCTTCTCTCGTACATAACAGTCAAAAGATATCGAAAAGCCCAAGAAATTGATGGACATGTGGTTACGTTGTTCAAATCCATGTATTGGACAGTTGTTGCATGAGAAGTTCATTTCTTCAGTTTTTTTAAGTGGTTTCCAGACCAAAAAGTTGTTGTTTTCTGGCAAACATGGTGATGAGGTACTTTAATGCCATTTTTACGTTCTTGAGGCATTTATATGCCTTACTGTCTGTTTTTGGATTGCCAATATTAGGTCAGCTTAGGACAGAACAAAGGAAAGAACAAAGGTAACGTTTCTTTTTGGGGAGTTTGTTATGTTGCTGCCCATGGTGGTTATGCTCACTAATGGTGTAGGTGCTGGGGAGGTTTCTACATTTTATGACGTTCTTGTTTCTTTTCACTTACCTTGAATTAACTTCATAATTGTATGCTCTCTTGTACGTGTCAGTATGGAAGAAGCAAAGAAGAACATGTATGCTTTTAGTACCACAACATACACTGGATTCCAGTGCACTGTATCTGAAGAAACATCTGAGAAATTCAAAGGTGCGGGGAAGGATCAGGCAGTTTTCCTGATTGAGTCGGAATGTACTAGTTGCTTTCTAAAATTCTTGGTTCTTCATCTTTTGTAGGATTGCCTGGAGTTCTTTGGGTACTGCCCGACTCATATATAGATGTTAAAAACGAGGATTATGGAGGTGATAAAACTGCGAAGGCATTTTTTCTTTGTTTAATGTCTTAATCTTTCACTTGTGTTGTGATGAACCTATTCTTCTAAATATTTCAGGAGATAAGTATATCGATGGGGAAATAATTCCTAGCACATATCCTACTCATCAACCAAACCAATCTAAAAGCCGATCGAAGTACGAGAGTAAAAAGTTTGTGAGAAAACGAGATGGCTCTGCTGCAGACCAAGGAAAACCAAGACGAGAGGCAAATTCTTCAGAGTCTACCCCTTGATTAGGTGATTTTTTTTTTGCTGATTTTATTATACTATCAGTCATTATATGTGCGTTGCAGTCCTCAATGGTTCTTTAATTTGACATTTTTTTCGTACAACAATGGCGGTGGAAATTTAGGGAGAGAGAGAGAGAGTGAAATGAGAGGGTACAGTGCCGTTGAGAGGGTACAGAGGCAGGGAGCGTAGTGGCGTGATGCTTATGACGCGCTGTATTGGGGAAGGCTCCCGTCCAGTTATTTACTTATTTGTGTTCAGTATGGGGTCCAGTTTTAGGCCTTTGTGGGCCCATTCTGAGCTCTCAACAATGATAAGAATTGTTCATTTTATCGAGCTTGTCATCCACACAAAAAATTATGTTGATCGAACATAGGTAAATACATTATCGAAATGGATTTGTAAAAAACAAATAGATGGGAAAAAATAATTCAAAACTTAAAATTTTCATTTTTTTTCTTGTACAAATCTATTTTGATCATATATTTAATAATATTTTATTAAGATATTTTTTTTGTCAAAATGACAAACTCGACGACCTCTACAACATGAATGATTCCGATAATTGTTGTGATCTTAAGAGTATCCCACAAAGGCCCCAAACTGAACACAAATAATTGGATTGGAGCCTTCATAGCTAGGACTTGTCTCCCAAGTCTCGATGGTACTGTGCAATTTGGGGGATCCCAAAAGTGGGGCTCTGGCTTCTGGGGTACACGGAAATTTTTTATTTTTTTTGGAAACACTGGTTACACCAAATTTGAACTCAGTTGTTTGAACCAATCTCGGAGTTCCGTACAAAAGATCAAAACCAATAGGGGTGGAGCTATGTTGAGGTCCGAGGGCCCATCTAGCTATGCGGGGGTCCCCCAAGTTTAAAATTTTTTATTTTGTATGTACCTGATTGTGAATATTATTGATAATTATTCGTATATAGCTGCTTATAATCTTAATAATTTTGGTTTGATAAAAAACTGGTTATTTTACATTCTCGTTTCTCAATTTATTTCATAAATAAATATAACCACGTGACTATTGAAGAAGGAATAAAATAAAATGATTGGTATGCTTTTGTTCTGCTGGATATTATACCGAATTTAATTTTGTTTGGGTGAACATTACTCTCTTTTCTATTGATTGAAATGGTGTCAATCCCACCACAAAATAATGTCATATGTATCAAAAAGTAATAAGAAGGATGGGTAAAATTCACCCTTTTTCAAGGAGGGAGAACAAAATTGCATACAGTACGTAGTATTTTTGTTCTCCTGGATATTACTACCTCCTTTGAGTTTAAATAAAGTTTAAAGTTTAAACACCCTAAAAGGAAATTACCTGTAAATAAAAAACAACATGAACATCCTCAATGGTTTATTATTTCCGACATTTGCTTGACAATGCACTTGCTTCTGGTTTTTATTGTCTTTCTATATCCGATATTTTAAATAATTCTGCAATGTGACGTAATTGTGCTATTCTGTTATTTTATTTGGATTATGATTTTGGCACTCCAAAAATTGATGGAGGGGCTCCAAAATTGCACTGTATTATACACAAAACGACATCGTTTTGGAGCCCCTCCATCAATTTTTGGAGTGCTAAAATCAATTTCCTTTTATTTTTGCAGGTTATCACTGTTTCGTACCAGAGAAGAATTGCCATGTGTAAAATGGTGATATTTCTTTTTATCCATGTTTGGTGGACAGGCATACATAGATATGGAAAACCAGCTCTATATTTGATATCGGGCCAAGTGCTATGTATGGTATTTAGTATTTACTTATCTGTTCCACAATCTACATTGTGAGGAGTAGTAGGCCGTCCTTTATGAGTATGTAACATAGACCAAGTTTTGATTCGAAGATTTATAATACCCCTCGGTAATGCCCTCTCCTCTGGCATTTTAGCTATACTCCCCCGTCCCTTTTTAAGAGTTCCACTTCATAAGTCTAACTTTTTATGGAGACATTATCATTACATTATAAAAGTTATAACTTTTCCTACTTATCCATTAACTTCACAAAATGGACAATTATTAAGGGACAGGTCAAAATGGAATATTGGACTTTTAAAAAGGAACGGAGGGAGTATTTATTTAGACTAGTTTGATGTCAAATTGGCTGTTCTACTGATTTGGCAAACCGTTTAAAAAGTGCTTAGTTTCTTCCCAAACGCATTGTGCCCAAGAATTTGGATTATCAATTGGGACAAGTATTTTCATATGTATGGTATAACAAACAGATCGTATTACGAAAGAATTCAACATTAGTGAAGAGGATAATGAGGCATTACATTGCGGAAATTGACCTAATGCAAACTGTCTAGGGCAGGGCTTGGAGGAGATACATTGATTCCATTTTGTGGTTGCATTTGATATAGCTGACTTTTGGCCCTTTGCATTCACCCGTATCACAGATCTTCTATTTAATCTGTTCAAGCTGGATCTGGATTCAAGAAATATGACCAAGTAGGATTTAGGTTTATGTTGGTGGAGAAATGCAGGCCTTGAACTGCAGTACTATGATATGCAAAACAAATTAAAGTTTTTGACAAACAATTAAACTTTGCAAATTGGCTTCATCAAATCGAACGTTATTCACTGCTTATGGATTCAACTGGACTTAGCATGCAGTTTGTGCAGATTTCCTGCAGCACCTCTTCATGGTTCTGAAAGAAAGTTGCTACACACACAGACATTTGTGCACAGATTGTGCACAGGTTTTGTTGTGGGCCCACCATGGATCCCACACAAATCATCCGAGCTGTTCATTAAATGTAAAACATTTTTTCAAGGGTCCTTGTAAAACATAAGCTCAACCTGATACCTATAGCTGCTTCATCCAACCATCTAACTTTTCATTCAGATTTTCGGATAATGAAAAGTTATGTGGTTGGATCAAGAACCTATAGGTACTGGATTAAGCTTATTTTTTACGGGGACCCTTGAAAAAATATTTTACATTTAATGAACGGCTCGGATGATTTGTGTGAGACCCTTGGTGGGCCCCACAACGAAATCTGTGCACAGATTGTATGTGTGTGTAGACTTTCTGGTTCTGAAATTTGAATTCAGTAAATAGTCTTTTCTTTTACTAGTTTACATGGGTTGATCATGGTAATACCTAAAACTTCATTGTCTCATAATATGATTTAATTGTAACAATGACACTTTAGATTTGGTCAATGCTCAACTTGCAATCAGCCTTCTAGCTGGTGTGATTGCTTCTCTTTAAGTGTTCCTTTCAGTTTGATAAACTCCACAAGAAACCACCTTTTTCACACTTGTAAGTATTGCTTCTCAAGCAACTATAAATCTAATGGCTACAACACCCACATATTGTGGAAACAACTAAAAAAAAAACCAAATACCCTATGCTTTAACAATTACAAAACTTTTAAGTGCTTCAGGAAAAGGTGGGCTGTCTTTGTCGTGAGTTTGGTGCTTTTGTTCTTTATTTCAAAGTAGGCCAGACCTCTTTTTCCCAATTCTTAGATAAGAAGCAAGTGGTAGGCGTGTACCCATGGGAGATGAAGCCCTGTGATAACATAGCCTGTTCCTTTCTCTGATTTGTTAATGTTGCTTGTCTTGTTTCTTCGAAAATCCAGAAATCCCATGAGCCTTCTGTTGAACTCTTCCAGGAGATGCTTTTGATCTACAATGGCCTTCTACAGCTCCAACTTTTATGAGTCCGATTCCGGTGAGTTCTATCAGACCCCTTATGCAGATCATAGCTATGATATTGTTCCATTTCAAGAACCCATAACTTACTCCGGCTATGAGTTTCGTGAACCTGGATTCGTCGAGTATAATTCAGCTGCTTACAGTAATGCTCATGATCCTTATCTGTCTATATCAGAAATTAATTATTCTACCCACTGTGTCACTGAACCAACACTCATTGAGTACAATCGAAATCCTTATGGTGGGGCATATGATCCCTTTTTTACTCGATCGGAAATCAATTACTCGACCTATAGTTTTAGTGAGCCAAAACTCATCGAGTACAATCCGAATCCTTATGGTACCGGTTATTATTCTCCTGAACCGCAATTTAGTGCGCCAAAACTCATCCAGTACAATCCGAATCCTTATGTTACCAGTTATTATTCTCCTGAAACGCAATATGTAATCTCTTATTCTACTAAGCCTGATGTTGTTGATGTAACGCCCCGAATTTCGGATACGTTAAGTAAATATTAAAAGACAATTTCTCAAAAGATAAATCCGATTTACTGCGTCAAACGCTCCAAAAGCATACGTCATAATATTACAACCATATCGAATTAGGTTTAAAGTTTTCAAACAAGTCAAGTTACTACACTTTCCAAATTTAAACATTTAAGCTTTCAAAATTAAAGACAAATTTTCTGCCAGAGCATCTAAGCGTACGGCAACCATGGTTCCTCGCCTCCGTCGGTAGCAGGATTGAAGTTGGTCTCCTCGAGTGGCACTTCCGTTCCATCTTCAGTACCTGGCGTTCGAGTTACCAGGGCAACATAGTACCGTGAGCGATAACGCTCAGTAGCCAAACCTACCCGAACCCATAACTTACACATAACAAGATAAGGAAAACAATGCAAATAATTAATGGCGCTTGATTTCAATTACTATTCTTTAGCTTATGTGAAATCTAGGATCTCCACCTCGAGATCCGTCCTACCCTCAACCTCTAGTGTAAGGCAACCCAGTGTGATTCAGACAGCTCCTTGTTGTGTCCCGCTGATAGCTACCAAGTTGTTTACTCAGATCTACAGTCGACGCAACCACACAAGGAAGGAACCAAACTTGTTCTCGCAGTCAATCACCACTGTGCCCTACCTAGGGTTACGTTTCTCAAATAACCTGGGCCCCTGCTAGCACCCATCTTAAAATCATAACTCAATCACCTTCCATTTGATCCTTTACTTATCAACGTCTATATGATCCTCTAATCGTAAACCACCCCGTGAACCTAAGTCCGTTCTAAGTTCTCGCAAGGCGATAACATTTATCAAGATAAATAACAATAACAGTAATGAATGTCATTAACAATGACACTGACATATACAAAAAAATTATGATTAAACTTTTGTTAACTAATAGAAAGAAATCACAGTACGTAGCAGTAGCCCATCCTTTAACGAAAATTTGTTAACTAATATACTAGTAGAATATTAAGCATAAAAATGGAGGATATCAAGACTAGTAACGGCCATAACAAAAGGAACAGAGGACATATTTCCATTTCATCAATCCTGTCTAAGTTAACAATTCCTAAGTAAGCATGATTTCAAGGGCCCTTAAACATGGAATTTGTAAGCATTACGAGACAAAAAAATTTAGAACTCGAATAATCTGACCATTCTTTTATTTTTCATACATGGTTCTCTTAACCAACATTCCTAACACCTAAACTTAATTATTTATCACATCAATACTCTAACTCGATACCATTTAACTTCATAAGGCAGTTAAGAGAAAACTTTTCAACAAGGCACTAATTTCATTGATCTACAAGTTCACCCAAATTTATATTTCAGGAGCCTACCATGCCAGTTCTTCACCATTGGTTCCGTAGGAAAAATATACATACACACAACATTCAAATCGCTACATTATCTCACTATAGACAAATATACTTAGGGAGATAGGATTTAACTACCTCTCGTCCGGAAAATGGGATTCGAAAAGATTTTGGTGGCAGGTCGGAGCGGCGGCGGAGCTCGGTGATGGGTGATGATGAACACAGCAGCTTTGGAGCTGGAACGGGGCTGATTTTAGAGCTGAAATGGAGTGGTATTTGGGTTGTTTTGGAGGGATATTGGCTGGTCCACGTTGCAGAAATTATAAAGAAGATATGGTGGACATTGTAGATGGTAGCAAGTGTTGGAAAAGAAAGTAATGTTTACTTCTTAACTCTCTCTTTCTCTCGAAAGAAAATCAAAGAAGAAAAGGGTACTAAATACTCCTTTTTCTCACTCTCTCTGCTGCCGAAAGGGGAGGTGGAAATTGGGGAGCAATATAGAGGTGTGATTAGTATTAGGAGGAAGTCTCATGGGTAATATAATGTGTGAGGTTTGGCATTAGTTTAGTGGTTAAGGGAATGTGTTTAGGTGGTGTGTTGGGCTCCCATTGGTTGGGGGAAAAGAAGTGCCGAAAATGGAGGGGCAATTTTTGATGGAGGGATGTATGATGGATGGATGGCCCGATGATAGGAGGAGGTGATTATCCATGGGATTTTTCGGGTGGTGATGGTCCTGGGGCTGGGATTAGTTGGCTGGAAGTGTTGAGAGTAATGGCAAGTAAAAGACTACTTACAAGAAGGAGATGAGACTGGGTATTAGTGTTTGGTTAGGAAAAGGAATATTCTGGTGTAACACACAGTGCACACATATGTACACACTAAGGGATATTACTTGGTAGATACGCGCGTGTACACAACCGATTACAGAATAAAATTTAGCGTGATGACAAAATAAATTTTTTTTTTTTTGAGCAAAATAATTATTTTTGTCTTGGTGATTATTATTATTTATAAAAAAAAAATACCGGGTCTTTACAACCTATCCCCCTTAAGACAATTTCGTCCTCGAAATTAAGATGTACCTTCGATTTGAAATAGCTGCGGATAGTTGGCTTTCATTGTGTCCTCGCGTTCCCAAGTTGACTCCTCTAGTCCGCGGTGTCGCCATAAAACCCTGACTAGTTTGATCGTTCGCCCTCTGGTAACCTTTTCTCCACGGTCTTGAATTTCCACCGGCTGCTCCTCAAAAGTCGTATCCTCATCCAATGTGACTTCCCCCCAAT
The DNA here is from genome assembly GCA_014282245.1 of Rhododendron simsii. Taxonomy (NCBI): domain Eukaryota; kingdom Viridiplantae; phylum Streptophyta; class Magnoliopsida; order Ericales; family Ericaceae; genus Rhododendron; species Rhododendron simsii. The sequence goes on along the minus strand of CM024965.1, from coordinate 21,035,087 downwards.
TGAGCACGTGGGTGGGATGAGCCATGTATTTCCGGAGCATAGAAACGTGGAAGACGTTGTGAATTTTGGCAATCTGCGGTGGTAGGGCTAGGCGATAGGCTACTTCTCCAATTCGCTCCAAAATTTCAAAAGGACCAATGTAGCGAGGCGATAACTTCCCTTTCTTGCCAAATCGGATGATTCCCCTTCGCGGCTTGATTTTTAGGAATACGCGATCTCCCACGTTAAATGTTAAAGGTCTAGTCCTCTTGTCAGCATAACTCTTTTGCCTGCTCTGCGCAGTCAAGAGTCGCTCTCTAATCATCTTCACCTTTTCAGTAGTTTCTCGGACTAGCTCAGGTCCCAGTAGGGCGTCTTCTCTAACCTCGGTCCAACAAATGGGCGATCGACATGGTCGTCCGTACAGCGCTTCAAAAGGGGCCATCCCGATGCTAGCTTGGTAACTGTTGTTATAGGCAAACTCCACCAAAGGTAAGTGTCTCTCCCAACTTCCTTTAAAATCCAACACACAGGCTCGGAGCATGTCCTCTAGGGTTTGAATCGTCCTCTCAGATTGTCCATCGGTTTGAGGGTGAAATGCTGTACTTAGGCGAATATCTGTTCCCAATGCTTTCTGCAGGCTTCCCCAAAAGTTGGAAGTGAAACGAGGGTCTCGATCAGAAACTATAGATACTGGCACTCCATGCAACCGAATGATTTCATTGATGTAGAGTCTACTGAAAGATTCCATGGTATCAGTCATACGGACGGGTAAGAAATGAGCAGATTTGGTCAGTCGATCCACGATTACCCAAATAGCGGTGTTCTTCTTGACCGACCTAGGCAGTCCTGTCACGAAGTCCATAGTGATGTGCTCCCACTTCCATCCTGGAATCGATAATGGCTGAAGGGTCCCTCCCGGCTTTTGGTGTTCAGCCTTCACTTGCTGGCACGTGAGACACGTAGATACATACTTGGCTACATCATTCTTGATTCCTCCCCACCAATATACTCTACGGAGGTTTTGATACATCTTGTTCCCTCCAGGGTGGACGGCAAAGTTTGATTGGTGAAACTCTCTTAGAACGGCTTCCCGTAGGGTATTCACATCAGGTACAAAAATTCGGTCTCGGAATCTAAGGCTTTTATCGGTGTGGATCGTCCAACCTGCTGCGGCTTTTCCTGTTGCCAATTGATACCTGATGAAGTCGCATTCCTGATCGAAAGTCTGCACTATAAGAATCTCTCGGTGTAATGCTGGTGTGGCGACTATGGCAAACAAGCAAGCTCCTCCTTCACTACTGGCTGGTTGTAATTGAAATTCGTTGAGGGTCGCTACCATCTCCCATTCTTTCATAGCTAGTCTAGCTAACTGTCCCCTCGTCTTGCGACTAAGAGCGTCTGCCACGACATTGGCTTTGCCTGGGTGATAAGACAATGTGAAATCATAATCCTCTAAGTATTCCATCCATCTCCTTTGCCTCAGATTTAGCTCCTTCTGAGTGAATAAATACTTGAGGCTCTTATGATCTGTGAAAACCTCGAATTGCTCCCCATAGAGGTAGTGGCGCCAAGACTTGAGAGCATACACGACTGCGGCAAGTTCCAAATCATGCGTCGGGTAGTTCTTCTCATGCGGCTTCAATTGTCGTGATCCATAGGCAACAACCTTCCCGTTTTGCATTAGTACACAACCCAGACCCTCTTTAGAAGCATCGCAATACACTGCATAACCCACGTTCCTATCTGGTACGATCAGTATGGGTGCACTAGTCAATCTTCTTTTGAGCTCCTGAAACGACTTTTCACAAGCCTCACTCCAATCAAACTTGACACCCTTCTGCGTTAGTCTAGTCATCGGCTTGGCTAGCATGGAAAAATCTTGAATGAACCTCCTGTAGTATCCGGCTAACCCAAGGAAACTTCGGATCTCGAATACTGTCTTTGGTTGCTTCCAATCCATGACTGCTTCCACCTTACTTCTGTCCACCGAAATTCCTTTTTCCGACACAACATGACCAAGGAATTTCACCTCTTTCATCCAGAATTCACATTTACTGGCCTTAGCGTATAATTGGTTTTCCCTTAACACTTGCAGAACTATCCTTAAGTGTTCCTCATGGTCTGGTTCTGATGGCGAATACACCAATATGTCATCGATGAATACCACAACAAATCGGTCGAGGTACGGCGTGAAAATCTTATTCATCAAGCACATAAATACGGCAGGCGCATTGGTTAATCCAAACGGCATCACAAGAAACTCGTAATGTCCGTAGCGAGTTCTAAACGCAGTCTTGTCAATGTCACTATCCCGGATACGCAACTGGTGGTATCCCGAGCGCAAATCAATTTTCGAGAAACAAGTCGATCCTCTCAACTGATCGAACAAATCATCTATCCTCGGAAGAGGGTAGCGGTTCTTGATCGTGACTCGATTGAGTTGACGGTAGTCAATACAGAGTCGAAGAGTTCCTTCTTTCTTCTTGACGAATAGGGCTGGTGCTCCCCAAGGTGATGTACTCGGGCGAATAAACCCCTTCTCTAATAACTCTTGGAGTTGAACCTTTAGTTCTCGAAGTTCTGCCGGCGCCATGCGAAACGGTGCCATGGAGATAGGTGCAGTCCCTGGTTGTAACTCGATTGTGAAGTCTAATTCTCTTTGCGGCGGCAATCCAGGCAACTCGTCAGGGAATACATCTGCGTACTCACAAACTATCCGTGGTAGTCCCAACTCCATGCGGTCTTCTTCTTTAAGCATGAGGCTCGCTAGCCATCCTGACAGCTTGTCTTTCCACCTCGATCGCGGTGTCGTCTCAGGGGCAGGATCTTGTCTATCCCCCTTAAATCGGAAACACGTCCCATCCAGAGAATAAGCCGTCACTATCTTCCTATGACAATCAATTACAGCGCGATGGGTGGATAGCCAATCCATACCCAAGATTACATCAAAGTCAACCATATCAAGGACTCGGAGGTCACAAGTTATACGCAGGCCTGACACTTCTATTTCACAAGATCTACAAACTAGATCCACTGAAATGTGCCCTCCTAATGGCGAAGTGACACGCATCGTTGATCCTAGGTGTTCAGTTTCTAGTCCCAATGCATGCACACATTTAGCAGATATAAACGAATGTGATGCTCCGGAATCAAATAATGCTTGTACGCAAGTATTGAAAAGTATAAGGTTACCTTGTATCACTGCCGGATCATACACCTCATCTTCCCCCTGGAGTGCAAAGACTCTCCCTCCTACAGTTTGTTTTGGCCTAACTGGCCCTTTTCCAGCTCCAGCATTCTGAAATGGCCGAGGTTGCTGCTGTGATTGATTCCAACCAACACGTGGTTGATTCTGGCCTCCCTGTTGCGGTTTCCAATAATCTGCCTTGGCCATAGTTTGTTGTGACCCTCCATATCCGGAGCTTCCGGATTCGACCAAACGAGGACAAGAGCGTCTGATGTGGCCTTCCTGACCACAATTGAAGCATGTTATTGCGCCTGAATCTCGACCCTGCTTTCGGTATTGAGCCTGAGGCTGAATATGGTTTGAGTTCCTCCAGGTTTGATTGGATTGCTGTGGGCGTTGGTTGTTCTGTGCATATGGTTTTGGTGCAACGAAACCCTGGTTGTTGTTACGGATTGGTCCTCCTATTTGAGTAGCCTTCTTCTGATTCAGAATTCTACGAGAGTCGTTGAGTTCCCTTTCATTGATCAAAGTGGCCCTCACCACCCGAGAGAAGGTTGGAAGCTCCAACCCCACAACTTTTCCCCGAAGAGGGTCCTCTAACCCCCATTCAAACTTTCTCGCCTTAGCGGCATCAGTAGGAATATACATCGATGCATGTCGTGATAGCTCCTCAAACCGTGCCATGTACTGTGTCACTGTCATTGTCCCTTGTCTAAGTGCTAGAAATTCCTGTGCCATCTGGTCCTTAATCGGAGTAGGAAAATACTTCTCCAAAAAGATCTCCTCGAATTGAGTCCACGTGATTGTGGCGAGATTCACGGTATTCTTAGTAGCTTCCCACCAATAGTCAGCTTCACCTTCCAGTTGATACGTGGCCAAAGCCACCTGGTCAGCACCTTGTTGAACTCCCATGGTGTCCAACATCTTCTTGATCTGACGGATCCACCCATCGGCAACATGAGGGTCAGGTGCCCCTTGAAAGGTTGGAGGTCTCTGTTTTCTAAATTCGGAAAATAGATGGGTACGGTCTGGGGCTGCTCGAGGCTGAGGTCCTCGCGGATTAGCGGCAAGATTCTGAAGTATCTGGGCCACGTTCTCTAGGGCGGCCACGACATTCTGATTTGTGTCCCCATTGTTGTTGTTCCCACTTGAGTTGTTGTTATTACCGCCGTTGCCATTTCGTGTCCCCACCATCTACATTAGTCGGATTCGAAAGTCAAAAGGGGTTTCTAGTTGTGTCGCCCATTTGCATAAATTTTTTTTTTTTTTTTTACTTAATACAAAAGATACACAATACTGAACCGAAATTTCATTCCATTAATAGTCAAATAGTGCAATCACAGGTCTCGACATCATAGTTCTATCAATACACAAAAGAAATCAGACTACCAGTTCTACCATCATCAGAAGAGTACTACAAGAAATCCTACTACCAACACTGCTACCATGAACAAAAGAGTACTACCAAAAGTACAGCGACCCTCCCCTTCTTAATACTAGTATAACTAAGGTTCGTTGACAAGTACGATAGTGCTCTACTCCGAGTCGTCCATCGGCGGCTCCTCTGGGTCCTCCTCCTCTGAGTCCGAAGATATGTCTATATAGACTGGAGGTGCTGGTGCGGGTGGTGGGTACGTCTGTCCAGGCGAATCTGGCAGCAAAGATGGACCAGCAACGTAAGACCCCACGCTCTCTGGTGATGGAGGTCGATAAGACACGTACGGCTGGGCTAGAGCCTCTGCTCTAAGGCGCTCGTACTGCTCATCGTTGGCAAGAATCTTTCGAGCTTCCTTGTACTTTAAACCATGGTTCTTTAGGCGATAGTCCACCAGCAGCTTCTGTTTCTCCAGGGAGCAGTTTGGGGAGTCTTCATGCACTTTTTTGATGTCCCACATGATGCTTTTCTCCGCCTGCCATTTGAGTTTTCCCTGAAGCTGACGCTCGTCTCGAGGAATGATATGACGTCCCCTCTGCCTCCATCGTCCATAAGTGTCGAAGCTTAGGTCGTCCGATTCCGACTTTGATGTTGATGAATGGCTCGACATCCTACATATTAAAATTTAATTTAAATTTTTTTTTTTTTATTGGAAAAAATATTCTAAGAACTTGATAATTTCAAAGAAACATGGCGATAGTGAATATATGGTATGCTTAGCTACCAAAACTAAATATCCCCGAGCTTACTTCTACCCATTACTCACGTCCTCACGATTATCGTTAAACCTATGCTCTGATACCAAGTTGTAACGCCCCGAATTTCGGATACGTTAAGTAAATATTAAAAGACAATTTCTCAAAAGATAAATCCGATTTACTGCGTCAAACGCTCCAAAAGCATACGTCATAATATTACAACCATATCGAATTAGGTTTAAAGTTTTCAAACAAGTCAAGTTACTACACTTTCCAAATTTAAACATTTAAGCTTTCAAAATTAAAGACAAATTTTCTGCCAGAGCATCTAAGCGTACGGCAACCATGGTTCCTCGCCTCCGTCGGTAGCAGGATTGAAGTTGGTCTCCTCGAGTGGCACTTCCGTTCCATCTTCAGTACCTGGCGTTCGAGTTACCAGGGCAACATAGTACCGTGAGCGATAACGCTCAGTAGCCAAACCTACCCGAACCCATAACTTACACATAACAAGATAAGGAAAACAATGCAAATAATTAATGGCGCTTGATTTCAATTACTATTCTTTAGCTTATGTGAAATCTAGGATCTCCACCTCGAGATCCGTCCTACCCTCAACCTCTAGTGTAAGGCAACCCAGTGTGATTCAGACAGCTCCTTGTTGTGTCCCGCTGATAGCTACCAAGTTGTTTACTCAGATCTACAGTCGACGCAACCACACAAGGAAGGAACCAAACTTGTTCTCGCAGTCAATCACCACTGTGCCCTACCTAGGGTTACGTTTCTCAAATAACCTGGGCCCCTGCTAGCACCCATCTTAAAATCATAACTCAATCACCTTCCATTTGATCCTTTACTTATCAACGTCTATATGATCCTCTAATCGTAAACCACCCCGTGAACCTAAGTCCGTTCTAAGTTCTCGCAAGGCGATAACATTTATCAAGATAAATAACAATAACAGTAATGAATGTCATTAACAATGACACTGACATATACAAAAAAATTATGATTAAACTTTTGTTAACTAATAGAAAGAAATCACAGTACGTAGCAGTAGCCCATCCTTTAACGAAAATTTGTTAACTAATATACTAGTAGAATATTAAGCATAAAAATGGAGGATATCAAGACTAGTAACGGCCATAACAAAAGGAACAGAGGACATATTTCCATTTCATCAATCCTGTCTAAGTTAACAATTCCTAAGTAAGCATGATTTCAAGGGCCCTTAAACATGGAATTTGTAAGCATTACGAGACAAAAAAATTTAGAACTCGAATAATCTGACCATTCTTTTATTTTTCATACATGGTTCTCTTAACCAACATTCCTAACACCTAAACTTAATTATTTATCACATCAATACTCTAACTCGATACCATTTAACTTCATAAGGCAGTTAAGAGAAAACTTTTCAACAAGGCACTAATTTCATTGATCTACAAGTTCACCCAAATTTATATTTCAGGAGCCTACCATGCCAGTTCTTCACCATTGGTTCCGTAGGAAAAATATACATACACACAACATTCAAATCGCTACATTATCTCACTATAGACAAATATACTTAGGGAGATAGGATTTAACTACCTCTCGTCCGGAAAATGGGATTCGAAAAGATTTTGGTGGCAGGTCGGAGCGGCGGCGGAGCTCGGTGATGGGTGATGATGAACACAGCAGCTTTGGAGCTGGAACGGGGCTGATTTTAGAGCTGAAATGGAGTGGTATTTGGGTTGTTTTGGAGGGATATTGGCTGGTCCACGTTGCAGAAATTATAAAGAAGATATGGTGGACATTGTAGATGGTAGCAAGTGTTGGAAAAGAAAGTAATGTTTACTTCTTAACTCTCTCTTTCTCTCGAAAGAAAATCAAAGAAGAAAAGGGTACTAAATACTCCTTTTTCTCACTCTCTCTGCTGCCGAAAGGGGAGGTGGAAATTGGGGAGCAATATAGAGGTGTGATTAGTATTAGGAGGAAGTCTCATGGGTAATATAATGTGTGAGGTTTGGCATTAGTTTAGTGGTTAAGGGAATGTGTTTAGGTGGTGTGTTGGGCTCCCATTGGTTGGGGGAAAAGAAGTGCCGAAAATGGAGGGGCAATTTTTGATGGAGGGATGTATGATGGATGGATGGCCCGATGATAGGAGGAGGTGATTATCCATGGGATTTTTCGGGTGGTGATGGTCCTGGGGCTGGGATTAGTTGGCTGGAAGTGTTGAGAGTAATGGCAAGTAAAAGACTACTTACAAGAAGGAGATGAGACTGGGTATTAGTGTTTGGTTAGGAAAAGGAATATTCTGGTGTAACACACAGTGCACACATATGTACACACTAAGGGATATTACTTGGTAGATACGCGCGTGTACACAACCGATTACAGAATAAAATTTAGCGTGATGACAAAATAAATTTTTTTTTTTTTGAGCAAAATAATTATTTTTGTCTTGGTGATTATTATTATTTATAAAAAAAAAATACCGGGTCTTTACAGTTGATGACACTGACTACGAAGAGTATGATCCCACACCTTATGGCGGTGGTTATGATCCTACTCTAACCTACGGGAGACCCCTTGCGCCCTCTGATGAAATCTGTTATCCTCGTTCTGATCAGGAGTCCAATGTCCCATCCTTTGATAACTTCTCTTTTGATTCCATTCCTTCACCTTACGGGAAAGATGACGGAACCAAACCAACGGAGGCTATTGAAGAACAGGAGCCACTTGAGAAACCCATAGAACCGAGCCGCGGTGAACCAGTTGAGAGTTATACTAGTGATAACTACTATCCTTGGTCTGGTTATGGTTGTGGTTATGGTTATGGTTATGGGTGTGGAAATGAAGATTATGGGTCTAGAAATGGGTATGATAGGAATGGGATAGATGCCTTGGACCTCTGTGAGAGTTTATTTGGCTACTGGCCTTGTTTGTATAAGAACAATGGGAAGTATGGTCATGGTCATCAAGAAAGTGGGAGTGAAGAAAGAAGGGAAGAGAACCAGTGGATGAGTGCTGGAGATTGTCTCTTTGGAAGTCCATTTGGAAATGGTGGGGATGAAACTGGTAATTATGGTGGGCATCCTCATAGTTATCTGGAATATTAATACAGAAATGTGGATCTTGGCTGGAGAATTTCTAAGATACTTTTTCTTGTTTGTCATTACTTGTAAGTTAGATTTTTCGATTATGATTATTTCGATTATTTACTTAAAAGGTTTAAAACAAGTTGTAAATATGTTTGGTGTAGATTTTTTCGCGTTTGAGTAAAAGTTCAACCTCCGTGGTTTAGTTATAACTTATTACATGTATGCCCAAATTGCCCCTCACAATTAGTATATAGTTACTCGATAGTATTAAATTTTTTTCCTCAAATGTTTTTGTTGCGTACAATTTTATAATGAGAAAACAAAATAATTTCTATCAAATATAACTATTTATTAACTTTTTCTAAAGTAAGTTAGATAAGCTAAATATAAGTTCTCGCAAACGGAACCTTTGAATGGAATCGCTAATCTTTGTTATTGCACTACTTGTTTCTTTTATGTGTAGAAGCCTAGTCAATAGGTTAATTGGACAATGGAAAAGTCAATAGGTATCACTCCCAAACTTTGTGCAACTGGATGTTGCAGGATGCGTGAGTTCTACAATTGCAATAAATAAACCGATGTTTCAACGGCTTATATTTCTCGACATATATTGCTAAAAATATGCTATATGGATATTATTTGATAGATCTCAATTGTTTCTATAAAACAATGATTTCAAAACATAAAATATAATATACACACACACACACGAAAGAAACATAAGTCATTGAAAATGTACGCAAAATCGTAGTGGACATTTAAATAGGAACGGAGGGAGTATGTAACTTTAAGGAGGTAACTGAAGCTCCGAATCCTTTGATTAACTTGATTTCTTTTCAAAAATCTCAATGCTTGAAGGTTTTTAAAATGAACGATTTGAATCACATTTTTAAGCTCGGGACAAAACCCAGATGGAGAGGCCCAATTCTCCCACTCAAACAATGAACAATTTGATTTCCTTCAATTAGTTAGAGCATCTCCAACCCATATACTATTTGGGAGCATCAAAATAAAACTTTATATCAAAAGCTGATTTTAGATGGGTTCACAATTCATGTTCAGTCCAATCACAAATCTAGTTCTGTATCTTTATTTTTCATCTTCATTTTAAATTTTATCTCACTTTGAATCCAATAATTGTGTACTTCAATGTCAAATTCAATTATTTCTTAGTTTTATATTCAAAAAGTGGTTTAAAAGGATCTTTCATTTTCTTTCGTCATTCCAAAGATGGAGGATGAAAATCAATTGTCCAAAATGGAGGCAAATACAGAGGATGAGTTAAATTGCATAATTCCTCCAAAAGAGAGGAATTGAGTAAGACTTGGAGTTATGGAATATGCATTGGAGATGCTCTTATAAATACAAAGAAGAAAAAAGATTCCAAAAAGAAAGAAGGAAAATTCTATGTACCAAAAAGAGATAGTTCAATTTGAAATAGTGGTGTTCTGTGCTCCAACTTCCAATCAATTAAAACTTAATGATCACTCTGGTTATAAAGGGCAAGAAAGGAAGAACCTTAAAATTAAAAATAACAAAAAAGTCTTAAAAGTCATTGACAGGTCGAATTTAGGACAAAGCACACTTGGACAGTACAATCAACGATACTATCATTAGCGAGGCCTAAAAAGTGATAAAAGGTAATAAAAGTGGTTTGGGATTTATTTGTGTTTTTGGAATAGTTTTCTTTTTGTTTATCAGACACTAACTAACATATCAATCAATTCTTTAGACAATATGTAACATTTTGTTGAGGGTCAACATCTAACTCTCACCTTTTCAAAAAACATCTGACTCTCTATAAGTTCAGAATTATCCATTTATCCATAATAGACTAGAGAATCCTAACCCTATAAAAGTTGGGAAGGGGCGTTTCTTAAGATAATTATAGAGTACTCTACAACTAACTATGACTACTCAAAAAATCCGGTGAATCGTGAAACCGGTCCGGACTGAACTAATCTATACCTTTTGGATTTTGTCCATGGATTAATGGTCCGGACACGGATTGAAAAATTAAAAAACCGTGAGTCGCAGTTCGGTCCATGAATTTTCATTATGAAACCGTGGATTAATCGAATCGGACCGTGAGATATTTATTTTATATAACTAATAAATAAAAATATATGTATAAATATGTATGTGTATTTATATAATTAATTGTTAGTAATGTTAAAACTTTTTTCTACCAATTTTAGTATTCTATCTTAATAATTGGATATAGTATAGATGCACATAAAATAATAGGGTTACTAGCGGTCCGGTTCGGTTCGGATTCCTACGAATCTAAGGACCCAACCCCCAGTCACAATTTTTGAAATTAAAATCCATGTTTGGACCAAAAGTCTTACGGTTCAGTTCCAATCCAATCCGTGACTCGTGGATCGGTTAAGGTTTTGTCCACAGATTTTGTTACGTAAGCAAGAAAAAATTAAACACTAGCATATATCTCGCAGACTATAACAGTACATATTCATTCAAAACTAAAGACCAATGCATTAGTTGTATTTCAGTTCTAGAACAGAGCAAATACCAAATGAAAGCAATACATGCAGTTCCAATCTTCGAGACATTCATTAAAACCACACAACAACAAAAACATCAAAGTGGAATGAAAAAATACACTGAATAACATCTTCCATCAAAATGCAAAGCATGACAACCGGTAAGAAGTGAATAACTATGACTTACCCCCTAAATTTTTTGTAGACATACACTATATTCCATTATTATTAAGCAAAATAATAAAATTGGTATAAATTATTTATTTATATATAATAAATTCTCACGGACCGGTTTGGTTAATCTGCGGTTTTGTAATGAAAATCCATGGACTGAACCGTGAGTTACGGTTTTCTAATTTTTCAATCTGTGTCAGGACCATTAATTAATCTATGGACAAAATTCAAAAGGTACAAATTAGTTCAGCTCAGACCAATTTCACGGTTCAACGGATTTTCTGAGCAGTCCTATGAAATATAGGGGTAAATAGTGGTTTTCTGTATAAGTTATGGGTAACCCTAGTTCAGTTTTAGTAGTTCATTTTTTTTTCCAGTTTTTTTAATGTTATGTACTATAATGATACAATCTACTAGTATTTACACTCTTTTGAATCTAATTTCTGAAGTAGGCCTTTGGTAGTTTATATATCAAATACTTTCTGGTGGTGTTAAACGAAATTCTGAGTGTAACCATTTTCCCTTTTAGTGTGGGATATATGCTTGAGCTTTATTTTTACTGAAATCCGTGGACAAAACCGTAACTGATCCGCGAGTCATGGATTGGATTGGAACCGGACCATAGGACTTTTGGTCTGGACAGGGATTTCATTTTATAAAAAACTGTGACTAGCGGTTCAGTCCTCGAATTCCTAAAAATCCGAACCGGACCGCGAGTAGCCGTATCTATAACAATGTAGAACTCTCTAGAAGAATGGAAAACAATCTAAATTATTATGGAATGGTCTACGATGTAGGAGAATGTTCTATATTTTCTTGGAAGGTTCTAGAAAGAAGTTAGAGAGTTTCAAAAAATTGTAGAGAATTCTGGAATGTTCTACAAGATTAAATGTCGTGTTCAAAACCTGTGGAGAATTCTGGAATATTGTGGAGATGTGAAGAAGGAAAGATCTTTTCAGGAGGATTTTAGAAGGAGAATGTGGGCCGTTGGGAGAAAATAATCCTAACAGTCCATTGAAGAGATCGAGGACTATAAAAAGAACAAATGTGCTCATTTATGAGTGTGCATTTGTGTAAACTATTTTACAAGTGGTTGTTGAACCAATAAAAGAATAGTATTTTTAATGTGTCCAAACTTCAATTAAAAGAATAGATTGGTCAAGCCTACCAATTGGTGCAAGGATTTTCTTGAATTTTTTTAAATTTCTCTATGAATTTTGAAAAATGGCAGAGTGGGAATGAATCAAAGAAAAATCTCAAGAGGAAATGAGGAGTTTAATGTTTGATAGGTCATGCGTGTTGGTGAGTTTCTTAAATGCTAGACACAAAATGTTAAAGCCGTGATATTTGTCTAGCACGTAAAAGTTAATCTCTTCAAATGTCATAATGAATGACTCTACTTCTAGCCTCACATTTCCTCGAAAACTCAAGCCAAACAAAGGAGTTATTATGTACCTAACATATGCTTTAGAACATACATTAACAAAACCCATAAATAAAAACAAAAGAAGGATTCAATGTAAAACTAAACCTCGTACTCTCCGTCAAATGATGCGTTGTGTGAGACAACATGATTCTTGCATGTTTTCCTGCATAATCAAACACTTTGCTTAAGTAAATGAGTTATGCCCTGTGCTCGGTAAATTTACCCAATTACCCTTTGTGTTTGTCACTTCAGTATTATTTTCCCTCGCACTAATTCTTTGGTAAAGCAAACTGACCAAATTGACCTTCGTTGTGTTCACCAGGAAATTTAGTATGAGACATTCGGTTCCATATTACTAGCTTTGGACCATTGTGTAGAGAAATGGGACGTGGTCAAGTTTTGAATTCTCAAATATGGTCTAGTTTTGACGGCCCAACGTAGGTCCAAAAAACTGGTCGAACTGATACACGTCTCACAACTTGCCAATAGTATGATCATATATGTACGTAACAAAATAATCTAATCTAACGCTGATTGCTATGTCATCAATTAACATTTGTAGACAAAAAAATGGACGGTGAAAATTTGAATGGTTCAATTTGTCTTGACATAACTATTGGTGTTTGATCAGTCTGATTTTTTTAGTGGGACTTACTTTTTTGGCGAGAAATCCACTTTCAATTCATCAAAGATATTAGCAGCAACAAGGTTCACGGCGGCAGTAGGTGGTTTTAGGCGTTTAGGTGTTTAGGTGTTTGGTAGGGTTGCGAGGTATTTGTGGCTAAATTCAGTGGTGGTTATAATTGGATGCGTGGCGTTTGCAGCTGGCTCAGGGCATTTTTGGGATCAACGACATACGGCGGTCTACGTGATGGTAGCGGCATTTTGAATCCTGATCGTTTGTTTGTGGTTTCTGATAGTGTGGTGGTTTGAGTGGTGGGGTTTCAGTTTTCATGTGTTTAGGGCTTTGGTTGGTCTTGAACTAGCGTTTGGGTCTCAAGTAGGGTGGAGATTAAGTAATTTTAATTTTTTTCTATCCTTGTCCTTTTAATCTTTGTAATATTGTAGAGATTAATAAAAAAAATTTACCCAAAAATATGATTTTCATGCCTATATGGTGGAATGATCCTTGAACTAATTTTTTAAAGAAAACAATTCCTTGCCATTGGACAACAAAATTCATCTGCACTGAGGTAATATTCCTTTCATTTCATAACTTCTAACCAAGGCCAATCAAGTCTTTTCCCCACCACACCTCCATTTCCCCACAAAACAACACAAAAGGGCAATTCCGGTAAACAAACTCGACCAACCCACTCTCCTCTGTCCTCAGTAGCCCCCACACTTCACACCAACAAACCCCCCTCAAAAACCTCCCTTTATTCCTCCTCCTCCCCCTCAACAAAACACTTATCACAAGTCACAAACACTATCAAACCATCCAATCTCTCCCATGGCCTCACTTCCAGTTCTCCTTTCACCGCAATTCACCCACACAACTTTCTCTCTCCTCCTCCTCCTCCTCCTCCTCCTCCTCCTCTCTCTCCTCTCCCTCACTCATCCCCACCCCATCCACAACCTCCTCAAGAGCCAGGGCCTCCCAGCCGGACTCTTCCCCGACAACGTCAAGTCATACGATTTAGACCCATACGGCAGGCTCAAAGTGTACATGGACCGGCCCTGCACGGCCAAGTTTGAGACCAGGGTGTTTTTCGACAGTGTGGTTCGGGCTAATCTCAGCTACGGCAGTCTTACTGGGCTGGTGGGACTGTCTCAGGAAGAGCTGTTTCTTTGGTTACCGGTTAAGGACATAATCGTCTATGACCAGGACTCGGGTTTGATCTTGTTCGATATTGGGTATGCTCACAAGGAGCTGTCTCTCTCCCTCTTTGAAGACCCCCCTGTTTGTCAGCCTCAAGGTGCTCCCAACCTCTCTCTCTCTCACACACACACATGCGTACGTACAAACGTAACAACAGACAATGACGTGGTTGAAATGCAGGCCCACCAAAAGTACCAGTTGTGGTAGGATTCGAGGTTTTAAATAGTGGTAGCAGCCAAAAAAGCATATGGGTGTGTAGCGGCCCAATTCACAGTAAGGGTAGAATGTAAATGTGTTGTATGATACGTAGCAGGAAATTGGGTAGAGCAGTCGTGAGTCACTCGTGACATTTTTAAGATAGTTTTTCATGCGGTGTACTTAAGCAGTTGTAGCGGTCAAGTATTGGTTGTACCGGGCGTGGAGTACAAAGCGATACATGAACCGTTGCATACCTATGCGAATTTTGAGTAGCAACTGTATCGAAAGGCCAGTCCGCTGCTTTCGGGCAACCTTAGTAGCAAACTGAATTAAACTACATTCGTGTGGGTTTCATGCACTTTGAATTCGATAAACCTTACAAACTTATGAATGGATGATTGCTACATTTTCTTACCACTGTTCAGGATCCATGTTTTGAATAGTTTAAGGGAGTTTCCCCTGAATTCGATTACTTGTTCGAATTTCTTCTCTTTCTCTAGCTACTGCTAATATTTCTTAACAGACTATTAACGCGGGGAATTGGATTTAACATTTGTCTTGTGTTAATGCCAGGCGTTTTATTGAAAGATGGTGGCAGGAAGGAGTTGGCACTTCAAGTTCAGAGATAAAAGAAGACAAAGCCTTCTTTCTGACATGATTTTGTTTTTTGTGTTTTTTTTTCTCCCCCTGTTTCCTTGTGGAAAAGAACAAAAAGTGGAACATTTAAGGGTTCTTAGAAGTTGATAGGATCTTAGTTTTGTTAATGGAAATGAAACAAACTTTGGAGTGTCTATGATCATCTGAAGCTGATTCTGTGAATGATCATCTGAAGCTGAGTGATGTGTCTGAATTAATGAAGGTTTGTTGTATAAATTTGTCTACAAATGGGCTTTCGAGTTTTGAAATTTGGCTAAAGTCCTGTGTTCGATTTGGTTTTTGAATTTTTTTTTGAAAAATAGTAGAGGTAATAAGTGGAGAGAGATAGAGAGAAATGTTGGAAGTAGAGGAATTTTTTTTTGAAAAATAGTATGGATAATAAGTGGAGAGAGATAGAGAGAGAAATGTTAGAAGTAGAAGAATTTAGGAAGAATCTAGGAGGTATTTTTTGAAAAGTAAAGAGAACAAGACATTAGACAATGAAATCAAGTTTAGAGCTTTTTCACTGCTATTACTTGCATTTCACTATTCAATTCCAAACCTCATAATCGTCGATAGGAAACCGATTGCATTCGGGAATCAGTAACACAGATGACCTGGTTAACCGGCCCATCTTATATGGCCGCGATCTCCTCATGTAGACTTCGATGTGGGAGGAAGTCTTTGCAAACTCTCTACCTTCATGCCCTACCGAGGGATTTGAACACCAGAGTCACCCCAGCTCACACAGAAAGGCTAAGAATGATTTGAACACCAGAGTCACCCAGCTAATGTTGAAAAATTTTGAGGACGAAGAAGTAAGCTCACATAAAGCGAAAGTCTGTTTGTCTATTTGGGATTCTCTCAGCACTGTCACGTAGTAAATTTTTGAAAAGTGAAAGAGTTATTTCATGCTTCCGTTTGATTTATACTCTGTCTCTCCCTCTCTCTCTCTCCTTAGATTAAAATACTTACTAGGATTTCAATGGACCAACCCCATTTTGATTAATGTAGATTATCAAAAAAGAAAATGTTCATTATGAGTTTAACTGTTTAAGGTCTTTTCTTTACAATGTTCGGCCATTCCCAAAAAATAAAATCCTGACTCCATGCTTGTATAAGACTCTTATGCACTGAAGTTTTGGCATCAACAAAAATAATTTTGGCATTATCACTACACTTTTCAATTTTGGCTGTACTCTTGAAAAACATTAGCAGGTTGGTACAGTAGAGATTCATTAGCATGCTCTAGTATGCATGGGCCATGTTTAACAGAGTCCTTGACAGAGAACAAGACAAATGGACCTGGTAATTAACTTTGGATCCCAGTCCACCATATGCTGTTCCAATTATTTGGAAGTACCTATGCATTGCAGGCTAGCTATGCCATTTCAGTGCCTTTATGAACAAAAAGCATTGGGGGGGCCGGCGGTGTTGTTATTTTCAAGCTTTCAACAGAACAAGGTTAAGGTGAACAGTGCGGATTCATGTGTTTGGATCTTTCCCCTGTGACATTACATAGCCTTTCTGACCACCAACACTGGGCCCGCCCTTAGGTTCAGAGTACGTAGTTTGATTGATGGAAAAAGTTCGCAAAGTTTAAGGTGAGAAAATTCACTAGGAAGATTATACTATGATCTTAGGTTTATGTTTGACTAGAAAGAAAAAAAAAAGAACTTGAATAAAGGTTTCATGATGCCAACATTCTCTTTAGGAACCTTAATTGGAAGGTAATGTTAACGGTGGTGGGGGATTCGTTTTGTTTCTCTATTGTTTACACTCATTTTTTGTCAAAAATCAGAAAATGAATTTATGGGTTAAAATGTGACCTTGAAAATCAGTCTCTGACATTGAAAAGCCTTATAACCAGTTGTCCATGAAATAGGGCCGGTTCGGAAGCCATTGACTGAATTAAGTTTTGCAAAAGGTTGGGTCAAATTAATGCCTAAATTTTTTTTATCACAAGCCCAAGCTCAAAATTGGCCGAAGACTTGGGTTGACCATAGATCTGAATGTTTTATCCAGATCTAGGCCAGTTCTTAGAAATAATAAGGCCTTCTAAGGGGGCCTAAATCAGTTAAAGCCCAAGTTTTCTTTCCAGACTTGGGCTCGCATGGCTTTCAAAGAGAAGAGGCCTATGATGCTCCTCAAGTTCAGGCCCAAGTAATAGATGGGCCTACTTCTTGAAAAACGTCACATATGGCCTTTAATTGGCAGGAAAAAGCTTTAAGCTGCTCGCAAACAGCTCAAAGGCTTAGAATGTTCTTATTGAGTAGGTTTGGACAAGCTGCTCACAAACAGCTCAAGGTTTGAGTGGCCACTATCTTTCAGCATGAAGTAAGGCCAATGATAGGTGGCATACATGCAGCCTTTGGAACTGCTAGTAAATGACTCATGCAGACCTAAACAAGTTGCTCACAAGCAGCTCACTCAGGTCTGGTTGATCATTTGTTTTTTCATTCTTCTTCCATAAGAAATCAAGCTTAGAGGAATTAAGGGCCCACAATAGATGGAAGGACCAATATAATGGTGGGAAGGCCTGGAGAAGTCTCGGTCTTCAGCATTGGTGAGCTCAGAGGATGTCCATTCAAAAGCAGCTCAAAAGGCCTGGATGCTGAAAGAGCCGAAATTTCTTTTGCCCTTTTGCAAAATTTTATGCAAGAAAGAAGGGTTTTTCAGGCTTTTACCATTTCTTTGGAGTAAAGGGCATGTTTTTGTCAAAGAACAGCCTCTCATTGGAGTATTTTGAAATAGCTCAAGAAGGCCACATGATAGCTATGCATTGAAGCATTTGAAGCAGCTTAAGGCCTAAAACTCCTGCCTATAAATTACAGTTTTGAAGGCCTTGGTAAAGGTCCCCGACCATACAAGCCCAGCGCTTATCAAATTTATCTTTCATTTACTTTTTCGCAAAGTATTTTATCTTTCAATCCAATCTAGCCCAGCCTAGATTTTATTTTCTTTCATTTCATTGTACCCAAACTTTGTTAAACCGTTAATGAAGTTTGTTTACTTTTATCGTTCAATCCTACTTTTTTCTTTCCATTTTCCACAATGATTGAGAAATTTTAAGTCCTTATCTTGCAAAGGCAAGCAATGAACCATCTTGAGGCCTTACACTTTGGGCCAAGCACAGTCGCTTGAAAGATGTCAGATTTTGAGGTATGAAGGCTTTAAAAAACAGTTTAAATTGCAATCCAGTCCTGACACGTCTGCAACATTTGCCAATTTGGTTTTGCACGTTTTTTGTGGAAAACATCTATATTTTCCTTGTCTTCTTGAAAATAGTTTGATCATTTAGGATTCCATCGCTCAACTTGTTGCGGTTGCAATCGTAGTTGATGCAAGAATAAAACAAAATCTTTATGCTATTTATTGTACTAGTACGAAATATACGGAAAATAAATCATTTACTTGTCTAATTATAGGTTCGAAAACGTCGAAAAGGATTCAGCGACGAATTTTTCGTTTGACTAGGAAAAAAGAAAAGGATTCAAGGGTAGACAGAATGCAGTCTCACAACAGGGACTGCACCCTCAGGTTGGGCATTTTTTTTTTTACCCTTCCTGTGTCTACCAAGATAATCACAATCGTTGAATCAGATATCATCAGATATGATTTCAGAATTCATTTATCTTGAGTCAAATGAACTAAATGGGTTTAGATTCGGTGTGTTGAAGTGAATTTTTTTTTTCCAAGATAAATGGATCCCGAAATCATATCTATCGATATCTGATCGACATGAACGATTGATCAATTCATCTTTGCGTGCTCGAGAAGAACCATAAATGCTCCCAACGTGAGGGCGGCAGGAAAGCCAAGTCCGATAGCAAAAATAGATGAAATCATTAAGGACATGGAACATTTCATAAGAAAACCATAAGACAAACTGAAGGGATCCAATCCAAATTTCTTTATTTTTTTAAAATCCTCATCTAGATTTCTTTCTCATTTCTTATGCTAAAAATTGTTCATTATGTGTAAACATGTGAGTTGGCAGTCTCACCTTGAAACAAAAACAAAAAAACAGAGAGATACGTGGAAGAATTTATTGGTTCCTCTGAAATCTTAATTTAGCCACACTGTGAATCGATTGTTTCGAGTTGGAAGCAGACCAACTACTAGAAGAGACTATTTCTCAGTTGTGGCGTGTTGGTTTCTTCTCGTGATTCGGATGTACGATAAAATTGCACCAACCAAAGCCGTCGCGAATCCGCCAAGGATCACATCCCCTCCGGCCGCAGAGTTGTCCGACGAATGATGCCTCGTTACCCGTCTATTCCCCGCTATATTTCCTATTCCTGAGTCATTCCCACGGTACGATGGAGCCGGACTTGGAACTGGTACATCCCGAGGTCCAAACACTGCTGGTGCAATGAGGTCCAAAGATTCAGACCCATTAGTCTTTCCCATAAAGATGGAGATCAATTCAGCTAATACAGTGCAGAGAATGAGAAACCTAGCCATGAGATTTTACTCAGCAGAGGATACATATGAAAGGTTGTGTGTTATAAACTTATATAAGAGGAGAGAGATTTGGATTTGGTATCAGTTGGCTATGGGAATTGGGGTAGGTCAGAATCAAGTCCATCAAGCATTCAAACTTCCAAGTGGAATTTGTTGGCTTTTTTGGATTCAACTAGGGCAGGTGGTCTTGGGGAAGACATACTTTTGGACCGAGTTCTAGTCCGTGTTTCTTTTCAAGTCTTTCTCTGACCCAAAAAATTAATCAGAATCGTTCACTTCAGTATGTATTGACACTTCGGTACTTATTGAGAAAGATATTTGTGTTAGAAATCAATTTGATTGGGCATCATTTGCGAACCGGAGGGTAATGGATCATAGAAAAATGGAGTGAAACTCGGTTCGATTTAAGGGGTGTTTGCGATAACTGTAGATACAGATTTTAGATTTTAGATTCCAATTCTGCTGCGTATTTTAGATTCTGGATTATAGCAGAGGTTGAGAAACTTGCAAGATTATGAAAATTTCATTCATTTTGTGAAAATTCGTATTGCAAAATTCCAAAAGCTATTTAAACCCAGTTTTAAAATTTTGAGAATTTTTTCCTTTTTCAAGATATCAGAATCTATAGATAATTCTAAAAATCCATTATGTAGAATTTTTGACAACCGTTATAAAATAATTTTTAAAAGTTAGAATCTATCAAAATAATTTTTCGCAAACACCCACTTAGCTCGGGGAAAGAGGGATATAAGACGTAATAAAGACTTTCACATTTCCCGGAAAATACGGGGGGAAGAGGAGAAACACAACTGTCTTCCTCCTCTCTACTTAACTGAGTGAATTTTTTATGTGGAATATATGCATTGTATACTAAGTTATATATATACATCAATCTATGTTAATTATAATTACAATTAATAAATTATCAAACGAAATAATTTATTTTAGCCAAATCAATGCGAAAAAGACATTTAACACTAGTTATAATTGGTTCATAGGCGGCTCCGGAATTTTAGTTTAGCGGTGACTACTAAATAAATTTCATTTTGTATACAAAGCAGCTCCATATGAACTCAACATATTTATTTTGGTTGAAAATTTATTAAGCCTAGTTTGTTTTGTTTCTGTTGAGCTTGATTATCTATTTACTCACTAATTTAAGTGAATTCTTATTTACTTTGACTAAGTAAGAATATTTCTATGTTGACTATATTAAATAAAAGAATATTTAAATATACATCCTCTTTATTCATGCCATGTAAGAATTCATCTCGTTCTTTTTTCATGTTTATGTTTTCATCCTTTTGGTGTGTGAATTACCTTTCTTACCATTTTCCCTATGATATACATATATTATGTTATATTGCTTTCCTAATTTAGTGGGATTGGATTGGATTATTTTCATAATTCAGTGGGATTTGGTAAATTTCAATTTTATTAGGAATATGACATGATAAGTTGACCACATCTTTGTATGTTTTCTTCATTCTTCGAATTGGCTAACTAGACAACAAAAAGTCATATTTTTCATTGATCTAATTACATGGAACATAACTAAATTACCATTAAAAAAATAACATGACATACTCAAACCGTTACATGGTTAAATTATCATAACGATTACAACATGAACACGATAAATATCCCATAATTTGAACAAATATTTCATGGTAAACGGTTCAAATATGGTTAAATTACCATCGAAACAGGTTATCGTGATCAACACTTCATGGTTAAATTACCATGTCGATTTCAAAATTTCATGACGATTCATACACCGATAGGAACCCAACTTTAAATTCATATGAAATCAACATATTTATTTTGGTTGAAAATTTATTGAGCCTAGTTTTTTTTTTTTTGTTTCTGTTGAGCTTGATTATCTACTTACTCACTAATTTAAGTGAATTCTCATTTACTTTGGCTAAGTAAGAATATTTCTATGTCAACTATATTAAAAAAAAATAGATTATATGCGAAGAAATACAAAAATTTAGTGCAATTTTTTAGCCCGTTTCCCGAAACATACAGTCCAGCCGCTCCTGAATTCGTTTGAAAAGTCTTTTTGCTTTAGGTAGTTTCAGAAGTAGTCTGCATGTGACACACATTGAGTGCCCGAGCAATAATAGGTATACCATTTTAAAATACAATTGTTAATATAACCGTTTTCAGAGCGGTTTGATAAACATGAGTTTGTGTCCATCGAACGACTTTAGGCACGGTTGTATCTAGAGTTGTGTTATAAAGTTGGGTTTCTAGAGTTTTTGAGCCTTTTCCAAAAGTCTAAAATGTTCCATTTCAACAATCTTGGAACTGCACACAGAAATTTCAAAGTCAAAATACAAGTGATGTGGCCTTTGTTTGGTTTCCACCTATGGATATTTTAGTTTTGAGAGTGGGTGAAGAGAGAAATATGGTAATGATTGGAGGGAGAGATAATGAGTAGGGGGGATAGAGAGAAATATAAAAGTAATAATTAAAGAAATAAGATAATGATTGAAAAAAGAAATAAAATAAAAATAAAATAAAAACAAAATTAAACTTAAAACGAATAAAGTAGCTATTTTTATTCAAACAATTGTATTGAGTTGTGTTTTAATTATGGGCGAATTACACTAATCTCCCCTGAGGTTTTTGACAAATACATTGACCTCCCATCTAGTTCTAGAAATTACTCTCACCTTTCTAGAACCTGAGGAATGTTAGTGTATTTGTTAGAAACCTCAGAAGAGATCAGTGTAATTTACCCTTTAATTTTCTGTAATAGCATGAAACATCCTTTCAGTTCTTTTGAGCTCTTTATTATTTGTATGAATGGATTTCAGTAGGTAATTTGCAATAGCTCCCGCCCTATCATATTCCTTTAACCATTTTCAGATCTTCCATGTAATGAACGTAGGACCAATTGACCATTGTTCCAGTTATAGAGAAAAGAAACGTGACACAAAGGAACAAGCAGAGCAGTCTAACAACATCATCAATATCTTGTTGTTGTTGCTAGTTTTGAGTTCTTCGATCTTTTCCTTCATTGTCATCGTTGATTACCTTGGATCTTTAATTTGCAGTCTCTTAACAAATGTAGTTCCTTCCTTCATTGTCATCGTTGATTACCTTGGATCTTTAATTTGCAATCTCTTAACAAATGTAGTTCCTCCTTTCTTCATGTACATAGTGGGCTATGGGCTTCTTATAAAATTAGCGAACATGACCTATTGGCATTATCCACCCACATAGGATCGGCATGAAAGAAGTCTAAGGTTAATAGACGCGCAACAAAGTATGATCAATTTAAAATTGAACAACTAAATTAGTTCTGTGAACATGTGTTTGCCATTGTGAATGGGAGGTGGGGGATGCCTTGGTCACTTTTCTTTTTTGGGACTATTTTCGGTTGACGTTCGATGATGATGAATTTCGACCTCAACAAGTAGTGTTAGTTGTGGCTCTGATACCACTTTGTTAGAAGAGGAAGATTATTTGGTATTTATGTCGAAAGAGACTTCTGGAAAGAGGAAGGAATATTAAAGAGAATAGTGGGGAAGTAAGCACTTGTATTCCAGTTGAACTCAAACTTTTTGGCCTAGTACAAAATGACTAGAGCTCATCTATATTCATACAACTCCATGGAAGGTTCTAGATATCTTCTTACAAGATAATATTTAGGTAGTTTCTAAAGTTACACATGTGCTAGATGCTAGATATTCTAGATCTTCTAGAAACCAGATATTTATATCTCCTTCATAATATCTTTTTCCAATTTTTCAGTGCCGTGACTTTTTATCGGAATTTGTGAAGTCCATTGTGGTTGAAGTAATAGTTGTTTGTGCTAAGAAATCAAGTGTGCTTGTTTCAATACTTTGCTTTATTAGACTTACAATTGTGTGAACACTTGTTTTGATTTTTTTAATTTTTGTCTGTTCTTTTAAAACAATGTAGTTTTGGTAGAAAAACATAAACATAGATTTTAGGAAAGCTCAAAAAATGAGAGTCGAACCCCAACACCAGTGGCCAGAAACTAAGGTAAATGAGAAAAGAGTTGCACGATTAAGATTAAAGTGCCTTAAAAGTCAAGAGCAAAAGGGCATACACAAAGTCAGTACGATCTTAGAGAGAGAGATCAGCAACAAACATGCAAGAATCTCTGTCACAACTTGTGGATAGAAAAGAGGCTGAAGAACAAACAGAAGTAGATGAAGAACACACACAATCAAAACAAATACAACCAGCAGGCTCTAATCAATGCAATTTGCAGTCTATAATTAGACTACTCAAGGATACCAAATTGAATGACTGACATATAACATCCCTCAAGAAAACGTCATTCTGGTTATTGATTGAAGCTATTATGAATAAAGTTGTTAAGTGATAATTGTAGAAAGTACAATGAAGTGATTCTAAAAATTATATAGTCATATGAAGAAGATATTGGAAGTTTTACTTTGGGCGACAAGAAGTTGAAGCCAACAAAGGAGCATGTGAAGGTTATTTTTGGTTTTGTCGAGATGGTGAAAACAAAAATGAAGAAATAAAGCATTGCACTAGCCAAGAGAATTGAAATCCAAGAGGCAAGGTTATCAACACCAACCATGAAGCAAAAGATCGATCAACTAAAAAGTAGTAAGAAGGAACAAGATGTGGATAATGTTGTGAGATTAATCTGTCTATACCTTTGCGTAACGTTGTTTTTCTCCAACCAAGGAAATACAATCAACTAGTTGTATGTACATTACATGGATGATCTTGAAAAAAATGAAACAATATGACTGGGCAGGATCTACAAAGTACCTGCTTATGTCCATTCACAATAATCACACAGAGCTCAAAGGACTGAAAGGATCTACCATGCTACTACTGGTGGTAATGAAAACATAACTCCACACAATTCTGAGTAAAAATCATGTTACTTGTGGTTTGACTTTGAATTTTCTTTCTCACAGTATTGGCTTTGCGAGCACACTAACCTCGTAGGAGTAAAAAGTCCAAATGTAATTCCAAGAGTGGTCAAAAGCAAAATTTCAAACCTTTGGAAAAGGTTCAAGGATTTCAAACAACTGAGTCAACTTCCCAGTGATAACTAATAAACTCAAACCTACTACAAAATTTAGGATCGGCCTGGAAGAAGCCTACTAACATGCGTCTAACCACCATAGATAGGCGGAGGACCTGGGAGAAGCCTACTAACATGCGTCTAACCACCATAGACAGACGGAGGAGCAGGTTAGACGTACAACAAAGTGTGATCAATTTAGAATTGAACAACTAAATCAGTCCCGTGAACATGTGTTTGCCATTATGAATGGGAGGTGGGGATGCCTTGGTCACTTTTCTTTTTTGGAACTATTTTCGGTTGGCGTTCGATGATGATAAATTCCTATATCAACAAGCACTAGTTGTGGCTTTGATACCACTTTGTTGGAAGAGGATTATTTGGTGTTTACGTTGGAATATACTTTTGGAAGGGGAAAGGAATACTAGAGAGAATAGTGGGGAAGCAAGAACTTGTATTCCAGTTGAACTCAAATTTTTTGGCTTAGTACAAAATAACTAGAGCGCATCTATATTTGTACAACACCATGGAAGGTTCTAGATATCTTCTCACAAGATAATATTTAGATAGTTTCTAGAGCTATACATGAGGTAGATGCTAGATATTCTAAATCTTCTAGAAACCAGATATTTATATCTCCTTTCATAATAACTTTTATTTTGGGCGTCTTTATTGGACTTGACTTGTGCTTTAATCTTCTAGAAACAAGATATTTATACCTCATTCCAAATGTTATGGTGTCTCTGTTATGCCTCGTGTGATTTTCGGTTAGCCTTTTGTGATTTTATGTTATGCCATGCGTGGTTCCATGTTATGCCATGTGTGGGACGCCTGTGTGTTTTATAACATGGAACCACAAGTGTCATAACCGAAAAATCACAAAAGGAATAACCGAAAACCATTAGAGGCATAACAGAGACACCATAAGGGTAAACACCATAGCATCTCCCGTCAAATTATATGCAATTAATCGAACCAGAATTTAGAAGTTTGGATCCCAAAAAATTCTTGCATTAAACAGGGAACCAAAATGAACTAGGAAATTGTTTTCTGTGCTAAACATAAGGAATTAATCTACTCGCACTTTCAAGTAATGGTGCAAACGAGCCAAGGTTTTATAGTGTTCTAACTAGGCTCGTTAACTAAACGAGCCTAAAACACTAACCTTGTCTTGCTAATTTTTTTAACGAGTCTCTTTAAGCGAGTCGAACCTCTACAAAAGAGCCGAGTATTTGCTCGCTGAGCCAAGCTTATGAATTTTCAGCTCAGCTTGTTTAACAAACAAGCCTAAATTCAAGCTCGAGCTCGAGCTCAAGCTCGGCTCGATTACTTAACGAGTTGAGCCAAGCCGAACCTTAACTAATCGAGTTTAGGAGTAGCTCAGTTCATTTGTAGTTGTTGGAAATTTACGGAATTTCGGGTGAATGAAACCGGGACTTTGGAGGGTCTCCCGAGGCAACCGGTCCCGGGTTCGTTGAACCTGGACGCACCACAATCAATAGACGTATTGATTGTGGAAATTCGTAACCTTCCTCATCATGGTGAATGATCCCGTAACCTCCCTATCAATGGCTGAATTCATTGGCTGAATTCAAATCAGCAATGAATGACAGCTTTCATGTTCAAGGAGTTACTCAGCCCTCCTCCACCTATAAATTGGAGCATCACGTTTTGGAGGAAGACACAGAAAACTCAGAGCACTCCAACATATTCAGAAAATTCGTTCTTGAGAGAGAGAGGCAGGCGGTAGTCAGTTCACCAAGGCGGTCGACGGCGGTGTTCCGGCGGCTTGCGGTTTAGCCGAGCCAACCCTGGAAGAAAGGCGCCGACGCAACCTACAACACCCACGGTAGGCGGCGAACATTTCTTAAGGAGACCGTGGTACCACAAGGGACTCGGTTCGATTCTAAGTATTCTGTTCATATCACGTTCTTATAATTCTGATTTGTAATTGTATTTGTTTCAATTATGTAATTGTTGCATTATGAATGAAACTGTTTTCTGGATTCTCTATGTATGCCGAAAGTTTTTCCAACAAGCTTAAGAAATGTTTTGATCTCTGATCGGCAAATGAATTCCAGAAAAGAGTTTCTGTTTCGGACTAACATTTGAGTTGCAAGAACAGATTCAAACAGAGAGGTCCCGTAGTGAAGTACCTCAGGCGTAAGGCGAGAAAACAATCTGCTCAACAGACTGGGCAGATTGGTTTTCATACAAGATTATGATAGAATGATTGATGGATCGAAATGAGAACAGACCTGATTGGCTACGGCCATGGCATGTCGTGCGCGACATGGCCACTATTCAGAGATGGGATTAATAGAAAGGCCACGGCCTAAGGCAGTCGGGCCACGGCCTGGCCTTGGGGCCACGGCGTAAGGCAGTCGGGCCACGGCCTGGCCTTGGGGCCACAACCTAAGGCAGTCTGGCCACGGCCTGGCCTTTGGGCCACGGCCTAAGGCAGTCATGCGTGGCTTGGCCTTGGATCAATTTTGGTTGGCCTCTGGGGTGATCTACTTGGCTTCTGCCTTGACATCGCCTGGCCTTGATCCTGTGTCAATGATCTGCCCGGTGTGCAGTTCATGTTCTTGATGCCTGGGTTGCTCTCGGCCTGAAGTACTCAACCAGTGGAAGGTTTGAGTGCTCAGCCCTTGTGCACGGCAAGTGTTATATTCAGGACATGGACTGGACTCCAAAAAAAGAAGGGGAAGGTGGACGGCCTAAGTGTTGCTAGTAGCAAACTGTGTATACCGTTTACCTTTCGGGGCGCGACCCCCTGGACCCCCGGGACCTGACCGGGCAAGTCGATCCCCGCTGAGGGCGCTGCCCTCAGACTCCCGCCCAGGGGCGCTGCCCCCAGGACCCCCGTCAGGGGGCACGGCCCCCTGAGACCCCCGCCAGGGGGCGCGCCTCCTGGGACCCCCAGGGTACGTGGTATTGTGGGGGATGTTAGACTTAGCTTGGTTGATAGATTGTTAATCTATGCATGTATAGCTTGTCATTCTGAGATTGAGATTTGTTCTCTTATATGTGGTTGTTCCTAATTTCAGGAAAACATGACAACTGAGCAAGGGAAAACTACTGGCACTGGCACTGGCAAAGAGAAACAGACCAGTAATGTCAGTGGCACTGGAAATGGCGGTGGTGCAATTCCAACTCATGCTCCTATTCCTAGGATTCCCACTGTTCCAATGTCTCACGTGGAGAGGCCGAGCAAATTTGTTGGGGTCGATTTCAAAAGGTGGCAACAGAAGATGTTGTTCTATCTCACCACCTTGAACTTGGCAAAATGGCTTGTCGAGGAAGCTCCCGTTATCGCTGAGGATGATCCTGATACTCAGAAACGGATTGATGTGGCTAGGTGGAAAGAGCATGACTATATGTGCAAGAATTACATCTTGAATGCTCTGGATGACTCGCTGTATTCTGTATATGGCAAGGCTCCGTCGGCTAAGGAATTATGGGAATCCTTAGACAGGAAATACAAGATCGAGGGTGCTGGGTCCAAAAAGTTCGTTGTGGGCCGGTTCCTTGATTATATGATAGTGGACTCCAAGTCTGTGGCAGTCCAAGTCCAAGAGCTGCAGCTCCTGCTCAATGAGATCAGGACTGAGGGGATGATTCTGAGTGAAGCATTCCAGGTGGCCGCGGTCATCCACAAGCTACCTCCAGCATGGAAAGAGTTCAAGAGCTATCTCATGTTCAAGAATAAAGAGATGACCTTGGAGGCTCTTTTCATCAAGCTCCGTATTGAAGAGGAGTATTGAAGAGGAGAATCAGGGTATGGATAGGAGTGCAAAGGCCTCCTACATGGCCAAGGCAAACATGATGGAGCATGGTCAATCTTCCGGTGGGAGGAAAAACCAGAATGACAGGCGTTCTGACAAACGATCTGACAAGCGGTCTGACAAGCAAGCTGACAAGCAGAAGGACAAAAGTGTCAATCTGGGACCCAGAGGTGGTGTTGCCAAGAAACAAAGAGAAAAGTTTCAGGGTACTTGCTTCAACTGCAACAAATTCGGGCATAGAGCTTCGGAGTGTACGAAGCCACAAAACCCTCGCACTCAGGCTCACTTGGCTCAGGTGGAGACAGGAGTGTCCGATATCAACCTCTCAGCTATGGTATCTGAAGTGAACCTGGTTGGTTCCAACCCGCAGGAATGGTGGGTAGACACTGGGGCTACACGTCATATCTGTTGTGACAGGCAGTTGTTCACTACCTTCGAGCCGGTTGCTAACGGTGAGAAGCTGTTTATGGGGAATTCAGCTACCTCGGATGTTGCGGGGCAGGGGAAAGTGGTCCTGAAGATGACTTCGGGAAAGGAGTTGACTCTGAATAATGTGCTGTTCGTGCCAGATATTCGTAAGAATTTGGTTTCTAGCTCACTGTTGAGCAAGCACGGCTTCCGCCTGGTTTTCGAGGCTGATAGGGTCACTCTGACTAAAGCTAGAATGTATGTAGGGAAAGGTTACATGACCAATGGTCTCTTTAAGATGAATGTAATGACTGTTATCCCTACTATCAATAAAAAGAAATCCCCTGTTGCTTATGTGCTTGAGTCTTCCTTTTTGTGGCATGGTAGACTAGGTCATGTTAATTATGATTCTATGCGTAGATTAATTAACTTGGACCATATTCCAGCTTTCCAATTTGATAAAAAACATAAGTGTGAGACTTGTGTAGAGGCTAAAATGTCGAGAGCATCTTTCAAAGCAGTAGAAAGAAGCACAGAACCTTTGGGTTTAATCCACACTGATGTGTGTGATCTGAAATATGTCCAAACTCGGGCCGGTAACAAGTACTTCATTACTTTTATCAATGATAGC